>CM033795.1:19223393-19505393 GCA_019656835.1 Rhododendron ovatum | reverse complement strand
AAAGTATGTAGAGATGAAGCGGGCAAGAAACGAAATCAAGGAACACAAATGCTAAGAAGGGTCCTAGTTAAGGGGTGATTGAGAAAGTTAATTGCTTGTTCAAAAAACAAAAAAGAGAAAGTTAATTGCTTAACCTCTTGGAGAGGCATTAAAAAGACTGATGTTAATTGTTTAGGTTGCCTTACATGGCAAATTCCCCCTTATGTCTTTGCTTAGCTTGTTTTCCTTTTCATCCTTGTATTGATTCTAGCTAGTTAGTAACTGGTAGCTTTGTACTGAACTGCAAGGGTATACCCTTGGTCTTTGCTGGATGTTTTTTTCTCAATGAAAACTTAACTTGCCCAGAGAAAAAAAGAAGATTTAATTGCTGAACTGTTGAGGGATGACCAAGTTATTGCATTCATTCTAATTATCATGCTTCTTTTCTTCTTCCTACGACATTCTGCCACACCCTCTAGTGCCACCATCTCTGTGAAACATAACACTCCATATTTGTGTATCTTCTGGTGGGGTATTAAGCTGGTTATTTGTGCAAATTATTTGATGTCCTGTTTTCATCATCTATCTCCCAAGCCGCTTTTATTCTTATTAAAATGTAGATGTACTCATTGTTTCATGCGATCTGTTGTTCACAACACCCCATGGAAATTAGGATAGGGTCCTTCGAATGTGTTATTGCCTGATTGTGAATGCCTATTCACATACGCACATGTTTTATGTTACACTTTTTGGTCCAATAATTTGAAGTTTCAAATATTTTACCCCGAAAAAGCTTTTCAAATTTATAAAAACCACCCTATTGTGTCCCCAGTGTGTCACCAACTTGTCCCAGACTCCCAGCATGAAAAACAATATAATTCAATACACACGCCACGTGGAGTGTCCCATACATGTTCCTGTGTGACCCCAACGTGTCCCATGTACCCGGACCCATACATGTTCCCGTGTGACCCCAACGTGTCGCATGTACCCAGAGTGACCGACACCGGATACGGTGATCTCTACCAGTGTCAATGCTTCATAGGTGGTGACGGTGAAGTATGGGAGTTAGTGGGGAGACTGGATCTATTTGGCGGTTAGTGAGTCTTATTGTCTTTGTAAAGGAGTGGTTGGCAAGAGTTCTAGTCCCACATGAGGTTTGTGGTTGGAAATGGTATGAGAGTTTTCTTTTGGTGTCATCTTTGTTGGTGACTCGCAAGACTGGAGGTGAACTTTCCAGTCCTTGCAAGGGTCGTCATGATAAAGGCTCTGTGGTTAGTGATTATCTTTGGAGTGAGTGAAAAATTGATTGGTAAATGGAGTTCCTCATCTATGGCGCGTTGGGTAGAATACTTTGGGCTCTCTCTCGATGTTTAGGACCACTGCCTCATTGTGGACTCTATGGATGGAGGCAATAGATGGACTTTTTGAAGGCATGGAGACTCCACTTTTTTGCTCTAAAAAGTAGAATTGTGAGCATTTTCATGTAGTTGGTTCTGAGGAGAAGTTGAGCCTGCTTTGATTTATTGAATCAGTTTTGCAATTTTATCAACTTTCATGAATAGATTGATGCGTATTTTGTTTTCCTTGGCATGGCTTGATGCATAGGGACACCCATTTCAAGCCTATTGATTTATGTGCCAATTGTTTTATATAACCCTTCTTACTTATCGAAAAGAAAAAGTCAGGTATAAGGTATGGAATACAAATAAACCTGAGGGAGACGTCCCACTGGCCATAAAAAGTAAACGCAGGGTCGGGGTATAGGTTTCAATATTCTAGTATGAGCAACCTCATGTTGGAGCCTGGAGGTAGACATATCCTGTTAGCTAAGATGCATTGACATAGTGACTGCCCGCCTCCTTGACAAGAGAAAACTCAGTGGGTGGTATTTTAATGCTTTCTTCTGCACTGCTTCCATATCTCCTGATTTTCAATTCCTTTTCCCCTTCATCTGTTTTCTGTTTGAGAATTGGACTGATAACAGAAACGTGTTTGTGATATTCCTCTTTATTAAATGTTTTCAAGATCATTAATTTTCTTTGGGAGAAATGGGGTGGCACCAAATGTTGAAATTAATAGTACAATCGTATTGCTAAATTACTAAATGATGCATCACGATCCTGATTCATGGATCTCTAGGTTCAAGAAACAAAAATAAGAGGATCTGAATTGGAATTGAGATACCGATGCCAGTTGTTCAATTCTGAATCAAGAGGTTGATATCTAATAGAGGTTAACAATGACTTCTTTCAAAATTGACTATTTGTTCCTCTGTTAGAGGTGTTCCAGAAATGTCTGCGATTGGGGAAATTGCTCTACGAATTAATGGATCTATTTGATGACCACCTGATAAAGCAATTGTTGTCGATTGATTATAATGAAAATTTTATTCTTATGTACTAGTCCTCTTTCTGATTCGGAATGGGTTTTTTTTTTTTGAAACTTTATTTCGTGGTTGTGTTTCTCATTTTCAGAAAATTTATTACAAGTTGAATAACTGTTGCCCTTTAAAATTTGTTGTTCTGATTCGTGAGTGATTTGATCCGGTTGAATGGGATAACTGTGCGACTTCATGCATGTGACAGGAGTTTTGATGATGGATTTCCAAATCTCTTCATAAACAATGCTCAAGACATTCGAGGGCACCATGTTGCCTTTCTAGCATCTTTTAGCTCCCCGGGAGTCATCTTTGAACAGCTTTCTGTCATATTTGCACTGCCCCGCTTGTTTGTTGCTTCTTTTACATTGGTATTACCATTCTTTCCAACTGGTTCATTCGAGCGTATGGAAGAGGAAGGTGATGTGGCAACTGCATTTACCATGGCAAGGATTTTATCAAATATTCCCATTTCAAGGGGTGGTCCAACAAGTTTAGTTATCTATGACATACATGCATTGCAGGTTTGACTTCTGTTAAGTTGTTTAAATCATGCTGTATATGATTTGGTGCTTGCAATGGGGACACTACAAGTCGGGTGATGGGATCCACTGACCCCATCAAGTTTTATATACTTGTTACGATGATATTAGATTTTTAAATTTTGTATGCTATTCAGACCCCTATAAAGTATAAACTAAATCAGCTAACTAAAAAAGGTCGGTCAACATAGGATATCGGGGTCAATGTAGTAAGTTTATGCAATAGTTGAGTTGAAACCAATCATTTTGTTTATTAATTTGTCATCAATCTCGGAGATATCACATTATAATTGAATTTAGCAACCATTTCTCCCTAATTAGGGAATTTGAAATAAACTAGGGGGAAAAAAATACTGAATGTTTAATGGACAAGCTTCTCTTTTAGCAGCTTGTAGAAGTGCTGATGCTGTTAAAGAAACCTTCTTATGAACTTGCTGTCAATTTACCTTTTAGCTTCTTGCAGAAGCTGCTACAACCAAGGAAAATATGTATGTGTGTGTGTGTGTGTGTGTGTTACTAAGATATAGGTAGAATTTCTTTTGACAGGAAGGTCCTTCTTATCACACCACAAATGTCTAACTTTATTTTCATCACTAAATACTTGCAGATGTGTATCTTATCTGTTTTTGTACGTGATAGAATTTTGAAGTTGGTTTTTATACATTTGGCTGTGTCTTGGAAAACCACCAGGCGTAATGCATGGAGACTAATATAATGCTAAATTAGATGTCTCTTTTCCTGTTTAATATAAGGAGTGAAAAATACATGATATGCCGTTCATTCTGTTTCAGTTTCTTTTGATTGACTTCTCTTGGTTTGTTCGAGTCCATTTCTATAATCAGATATCAACAGTTAACGATGTACTACAAAATAAGTAAATAGGTGAGCTGAAACTTTGATCCCACTAACGAGTCTATGGGCATGACTACTCTCAAAGAATTGTCTAATTAACCAATTGAACGACTGAGAGGCAAGCACCTGAGGCAAATAGGTTTACCTCTTACATCTGCTCTTTTCTGGATATGGTGTATTGTTCCCTGGCTTCATCTGCATGTTTTCTTCTTCAGTTGTTTGATAGTAAGTTCAACTTCATAGACGCAGCATAAAAATTAGAAAAGAGATAAGGTATGGTTGCCTTCATATATTCTAAATGTTCTGGATAAATCAGAAGGCAGGAATTTTGAATGATTTCCCGTATTGTGAAGAATGATCTGGCTTTTTGCAATTTCAAATGTTCCGGATGTATCAGGAGGCAAGAATTTTGAACGCAATTTCAAATAGTGTTTTGCTTTCTCTCTTTCCCTCCCCTTTGCGGCCACGTTGTCCTTATGCTCTTATTCTTTTGGCATCTTTTGCAGGAAAGATTCTATTTTAGTGACCATGTTCTGCCTTGTTTTGAAACTGGTATTCCCTTGTTGAAACAACGCCTTCAACAGCTTCCTGATTCTGATAAAGCAAGTATTTTAGCATTTCCACATAATTTTGTTCTTTCTTCAAGGGTTTCTCCCCTGCCTCCTGTTGCTTCTTTTTTTTTTCCTGTCAAATTCTCTGCACATTCATTACCTCTCATCTAATAGCTGCTTCCGTTCAGATAGTAGTCGCTTTTCCAGACGATGGAGCTTGGAAGCGCTTCCACAAGCAACTGGATCACTTTCCTATGGTGGGTATTGTTTCTCCCCACCACATTGAAGTCTTATTCCTTTCCTCTCTTAGATTGTCTTTGGTGTTTGGCATTGCCTAATGGCAGGTGGTTTGTGCAAAAGTTCGGGAAGGCGATAAACGAATAGTTCGGCTCAAAGAGGGTAATCCTGCTGGTTTTCATGTTGTCATTGTTGACGATTTGGTGCAATCTGGAGGTACACTAATCGAGTGCCAGGTACTTCTGTTGATAAGACACCCCCTTGTTCTCTTCTATCTAATTTGAATCATTTTGGTCAAGGACCACGTTTTTTGAAAGAAAGTTGGCAATAAATCGCAACTGTCATTGGATTTGTGACCGCAAAGAGAAGTCAGTGAGGTTCAAACGACCCATTATTAGCGGTCTAGGAAAATCAAGCTATTTAATGGAAAGATATTCCATCTAGTTGGTTGAGAGTGAGAGGGAAACAAGATATATGAAGTCAGAGCATATCCAAGTAGCTACGAGAAAGATTAGATTCATGAATTACAATATTGGATTTGGATTCACGAATTCAAAATGTGAGATCATCCCCATCTACTAAAACTTATTTGCTTTTCATTTGCTGGTGTAGTTTGAAAGGGTATTTGCCTACATTTATCTGAGACAGAGTTATCTCCTTTTCATATTGCGTGTTGTACATCATTATTTACTTTTGTACATCACAACCTTGCTGTGTGAAACTGGAAAATGGAGTTTGCTCTAAAATTTATCCTTTGCTGATTATGCTTAGAATTTCATTTTAATATTTTCTTTATTTGATTTTCCCTTCATTTTACCACCTCTTTGGCTGCACCAGAAAGTTTTGGCAGCCCATGGTGCATCAAAGGTGAGTGCTTATGTAACCCATGGTGTATTTCCTAAGCGATCATGGGAGCGGTTTGTTCACAAGAACGAGGGTAATTTATCTAAATATTGACAATTATTTTCCTTTCTTTTGCATTTTCTTTGGATTCTGATGGCTGTTGATGTTTATATTCAGCTGAATCAGAGAAGGCTTTCGCCTACTTTTGGATCACGGACTCATGCCCTCAAACTGTGAAAGCCATAGCAAATAAGGCACCTTTTGAAGTTTTGAGCCTTGCCGGATCAATTGCAGATGCTCTTCAAATCTAAAATGCTTTTGAAGGGGATTGAATCAGACAAAAGAATGGCTGCCGCAGCCTTCAATAAGGTCCAAAGGAATGCTCCATTGTATTTTGAGACAGCTTTTGTTGCTGTCATATTTATCCTGGCATTCGATTGAACTAACGCGTGGGCACCGTGTGTTTTATTATGGTTTCCAAACGTCGTACATCTCTAGTTGTGTTTCTAGTTAGCTATTTGCAGGCAACGTTACGTGATTCCGGCGTTGAAGAAAATGGAAATCATATTCCGCTCAAACTTGAGACAAGACTGACTCAACTCGGATCTTCTGTCCCAATTGCCCTATCCCCATTCCTGTCCCCGTATCCAAAAGCCAACACGTTTCCAGCACTATAGAAAGCCAATAGACTAGACTACACCCAATCCCTCCCGTGGTGTGAAACTTGTTGCCAACTAAAATCTGTGTTTTCCTCTTTCTGCAAATTTCTGCCGCTGCTTCACGATCACCACCGCCGCTTCACTTTTCTCCCCCTCAAATAATTGTCTATGCGGATCAAAATAAAAAACTATTGTGTCTATTATTATTATTATTACATTTACAAATAGGTTATCTCAGATAGAATCAGCAAAATTAGAAGAAAAATTGAAAACATAAGAAGCCCTAATAGCTCTCTGTTTGAATCTCCCGAACACAATAATCTTTTTGTATAGATTCTCAAGCAGAATTAGCAAATCAAAAACGTAAGAAGCCCTAATTGTCTTTGGTTGAATCTCCATAACACATGAATTTTTATTTTTTTATAGATTGTCAAGCAGGAATTAGCAAACCGATCTACTAATTTTCACTTTGAATAAGCACCTGTGGATCTCTAGTCATCTCACTTAAGTGCGTGAGATGGTTTGCTCGGTTACAGAAGTGAGAAGGCAGCGGTGGTCGAGGGGAAGTGAGGGACGACGACACCGAGGCCAGACGAGGCGTTGGTGATGAGCGGTTGCTGCAGGTGTGAGCAAGCAGAGAAGATGAAGGGGGGATTGGGTGTAGTCTAGTCTATTGGCTTTCTATAGTGATGGACACGTGTTGGCTTTTGAATACGGGGACAGGGATGGGACAGGGCAATTGGAACAGACGATCCGAGTTCAGACTGACTAAAGTTGTATGAGATTCCAAATTTGTTAAGCTGCACATCTTGGCATCCAAGCAGAGGCCACATGTAGTTGTAGTCTGCTAATTTTCTGTTTGGACACTTGCATTTACTGTCCCATTTACTTTTTAAGCTGTGCTTTGATTCAAGAAATCTTCTATTTGAAAGAGGCATGGAATAGGAGGTGTAGAACGAACTTCAGACAACTAATGTTTAGAAAAAGAAAAAAAAAACAATTTCATCTCTATATTTCAAAAAAACTATCTTATTCCATAAATTATACTAACATCTTTTATGATTTTTAAAATTTTTGTTTAATACTGCCAAGTAAGGTAGACACGAGGCAACGAGAGAGTAAAGGTATAATTTTAGGCACATGAGAAGTAGATAGTAAAATAAATAGTACCATTTATTATACTGCAATACCGTTTCAGTAAATGGTCACAGAATTAGTAAAAATAGAAATTAAATAAGTTACCCTTTATTTATACCTTATATTGGTTCCGATTCGTTGTGGGTAAATGAGGAATTTTAAAGGATAAATGAGACAAGTGAGTCAGGGAGTAATAGGTTCGTTATTGGTGAGGTAGATTTTATTTCCTAATTTTCTCGGCTTCTATTGGAAAAAGAAACAAGAAAAAGAAAAGCGGCTCTACATGAACTATACGGATCAGGTGCTTATAGGGATAGTGATGCAGCGCAGCCTCTTTTACAAAACTATTTACAAGAATAGATCACAAACTTACTTATGCTAAAGATACTCTTTTTAAGCATAAACACAAATGAGTATGAATTAAAGGTACTCCCTCTTTGAACACACGATAATGAGAAAACTCTAAATTTTTCTTTAATTCAATAAACAACTTCCTCAGCCCGAAGGCTTACAACTTATTATATGGGGAAAAACCCTAACCCTAATTGATTCATCTGAAAAGGAAATATAAGGTTGTCAAAACAGGAGGCAACTAAAACGAAATTTCCTAACAAAATAATAAACTCAAAATAATGCATAATTAATTTATATTCTTCATATTTCTGTTCTGCATCAAATAGCTAGATGCAGATGTATAACCACACACAGGAGAGAGAGAGAGAGAGAGAGAGAGAGAGAGAGAGAGATGTCATGTACCTAATGGTTAAAGTCAAATAACTGTACAATGACACATCAAATACACAATTTCTTTAGTTCAGTTCATTAGGTACATGACACTGGACACAACCAGGGGTCTGTTTGTCTTTCATTCTGTACACTTCCGAAAACAGCCCCAGACTATACTCTCAACTCCCTTTCCATATTTACCCCAATAAACATGTAATATTTGCAGATTAACACAAAAGACTCGTCACCAAAAAGGGAAAAAAAAAACCACAACAGAACAAGGAGAGCTCATAGTCAAAGTCCAAGTGGCAAACGCGGGTACTTCACTTGTCAGCTGTATGCTCCACCTTATTCCTCCCTGCTACTTAGATATCAGCTTCCTGTTGCTCTACTTACAAACAAAATGCTCCCTCTTTCTTGGTCTTTCGCAGTTTCCTTGTGAATATTTATAGGTAATATATCCACACCCAAAAAGCGGACACTGCTTATAATACAAGCGATTATACACTTTATACTGATGCACCAGTTAGAACTCAACCACCAATTAAAGGCCGTGCACAGCTCTCAGATCTCTTGCTTCTCATCCGGATTACTCTTTGGGCTATCTAGTGAATCCCCGGAGTAAGACCCATCTGGCTGGCGAATACAGATGTTCAAATTGCTGGAGAGTAGTGGTTCCTGGACAATCCATATACGTCAGAAAATGATTTGATGTATTCTCTTCTTAAAAGTTCTGAGATCCTAGCAATCCACGACAACGAGTTTATATATATCATCAAGCCTCTGGGTAACGTTCTAATCAGGCTCGAAAATCCAAGTTACAACTAAGGGGGATAGGATTGCATGAGCACTAATGTGTATTTGTAGGTTCCTATTAACTTGAAGACAAGAGATTATAGGACTGCTATAAATCCTACTTTGATATATGGTACAGAATGTTGGACGGTGAAGAAAAAACATGATCAGAAAATCTGTGCTGAGATGAGAGTGTTGATAAATAAGAAATGACTACACTACACGATGGAGATGAAATGAGGGATAATTTTACAAGATGGTAAAGAAGTGAAGATGTGCTTTGTCAATGGCGATAAACGAATTGACAGGTTGAGTTGGAAATAAATGCTTACCTTAAACCTATTTGAAGAAATTCTCTCAAATAATATCAAGTAGAGAAAATGGGTACGACCCTACCTTAGATAAGCATATGACCTTTAACAGTATCAGCTGGAGAAAATGGATCTATGTGCCCTAACCCAAGTAATAGGAACAAAAGGATCATGAGGTTAGTGTCACCTAACCCAACAAATAAAAAAGTAATAAACGAGAAAAACACAGAAAACGAAGTGGACAAAATGAAAGCAAACGTTAGAAAGGTAAGTGGTATTGTTTTCAACATCAAAAGCCATTGGCATCTTACTGTTAGGCTGTTCCATATTTATGCCACCAGATTTCTACTTCAAAACTATTGACAATTTTTGGCAGCTGACAAATTACTTATTGCCAAAAAAAAAAAAAAATCACATTTCGAAATTACCTCCAATGTCCGCCTGTTCGAAGTCTTAGAACGGGTGTATGAATACAGAAACACAGTTGAGAATTTTTAATTTTGTTTAGACTGGCAAGTTTTGGCTTCCAAACATGGAAGTTTAAGACAACAATAACAAGAAGGGCAAGCAAACAAACTTAATTACCTGATCAACAAACTCCTGGCCTTCTGACTGGAATAAAATTGGCCGGCACCGCTTGTCTTCATTCATTAGGCTAGAATTCTGGAAGTGTGTAACAAGGGCTACCTTGCCTTGAATTCGGGCATATGCCAAGGAGGCAACTTTTTCACTATTAAACTTTTCCCACTTCTTTCCGTTGAATGCCTGCACAAATTGTGTAGATAAGTACTTCAGCACTTTAGTATGGAAAAAAAGATTGCTCAGAATAACTTCCTCCCAGAGAACAGGAAACAACACAACACTGAACACCTGCAACCATTGGCATACTCGTCCTTGTCATTTTTCTTAGCAAAGAAAAGACAACTCTCTTTTTTATCTTGGTTATTTAGATAATTAGGTACGAATCATGAAGACATTCCCTAGGTGTTAGAATCCTAGTTGAGGCAAATGATTTGTGAATTTGACCCTTCAAATTCACTTAGTACCTGAATCGTGCATGAATATTACTATTCCTGATTCAGATACCATTCATGTGCTTTGCTAGTCTTTCATTTCCACCAAAATTTTCCAAGGCCTTTAAGCTTTAAGTGTAATGCTCGTATTAATTCTTCTATGGGAAACTTACGCTCTCTCATCAATTGCTCTTTATCAACACAACTTCAAACAAAATTGCCTTTCTCACACTTGCCCAACATGCAAAGTTTTCATCGTACACTCGTACGTTTGTTTTTGCTTTGAACTAGGTATTCCCATTGATGCCATGCAACGATATGAGATGGTAATGCTACAAAAGGATAAAGATATTAGAAGAAGATTTAGCTTTATTGATACTTTAGCCCTTAATTAGAGCCGGCTGGGAAAATATGATCCATACAGGTAAACTCAAACTGCTGTGACAGTGTGTTACTGAGTTGCTACATGAGACAGAGGGTACTGGTAGTTAACACTAATAGTATTTTGCATGTTTTCAGTCTGGGTGACTGACTTGCCTATGAGACTGATCGCAATGTTTTCTCCCTGGGTAAAGGGACAATTCTTGACTTCCGCATTTGTTTTTGATATCAACATGCCCGCATGCTTTTTTTAACTCTTCCTAAAATTGTCCTTGACCACAAAGATTCCATAAGCATATGGTGATAGGATAACGGGTATGTATTCATAGATCGATTTAAGAACTATGATAATTACAAAGCATTATAGAAATGAACCTCGTAGAAAGGGATTATGTGTGATGGAGACACCATATTGATGAAAGCATAACCCACATTGCATTTATTCTGCACAGAAAAGTACATTAATTCAGTTTTAATTCAACATGGGAATTACATTTTTCATAATCAACAATGTGTGAATTACGAAATAATGCCCCCAAGGTCCACAGAAGAATTACCTTAAAATCAATTGGCAAGTAGAGAAAGTCATAAGAACCCCTATGATTTTCATCAATAGCTGCCAGCAACATCTTTGAAGTGTACCTAGAAAAAAGAAGCACAAACCGTCAAGACAATCAGCAAATCTAGATTCTAGATTGAGGAAATTTACATGCTTAGCAGTTATAAAACCAAGTAAAATGCATACAAGGTAATATAACAGTCAAAAGAATGACAGAAACAGTACTAGATTTAGCTTACTTATTGGGGATGTTTTTGATCATTAAAGTAGTCTTAGTATCTTCGCCGCTCTTGATCTTATCCAAATCAAGCTGATACTGTTTCTTGTTATCTATCTGGTTGACATTATACTCCACCCTCCGACTTCGACCGCGTTCAAGCAATCCCTCATTGCTAGTCAGTCCAATTCCTTGAAAAGAACCATTAGCAATATACATAGGACCATTCCTCGACAATGACATCATCCTTGAACTAGGTGAACCATTTTCAGGCATATTCCCAGGGAAAGAAAGGCCAGCACTCATAACCGGATGTGGACCCACATTCATCACATAACTTGCAGTTTTGCGACCTAAGCTCGTACCCCCAAATCCACCTGAGCTCATAAAAGACGTGTCTGGTGACTCTGGAAAGTAGCCAAAATGCCTGTCAAGAAGAACACCAGATGGAGCCGATCCCACGTGATGGGGGTTAGGGGAACCGATAAACGGGCCATGTGGATTGGAGAATGGGTACCCTTGACCCTGTGAAATGGATGCAAATGGATGGCCAACCGAAGATGTTGACCATGCAGAAGGACTGGTATGATCAGAGTAAGGAGTGGGACTACCCCAAAGAAACTGTGGACCAGACAACGTTCCAATTCCAGATGAGTTAGCATTTGATTCGCCAAAAGAAGACATGGGTGCAGAACTTGCAGTTAGTTTTTGCTCTGTAAAGGTATGAGACATAGGTCCATTTCCTTGGCTCCCATGGCTAATTGTTCCCTGGTCCTTACCAATTGGTGGAATCTTTGCATGGTTTGCAAACTGTGGTGGTAGTATGGAGGCTAGGCCAGGCAAATTGCTGCTCTTCAGCGGACTGAAATTTCCCAAACCTGGTGACTGACTAAACCCTTGCAAAGGATTGTGTTCAACTGGGCTACTGAGATGCGGCCAGTTACCTGTCATAACTGCCCTACTTTAGTTTTGTAGAAAACCCAATTACAACAAAGAGACAAGCAGGGCTCACACAGATGTAAAGGTCCTGTCTGGTTACCTTTTTAAAATGCAGTTTTGCCGCTTACTTTCCAAAACAATTTTTGGAAACAAAAATCCCCTATTATTTTTTAAGCAATTCAATCTTTAGCAGAAACAATATTCTGGACCTTGAAAACTTCTTTTTGGTACTATAATTGTACCAAGACATGGGTCAGCAAATAAGTTTCAAAACTATTCACCATAAATTTTTGTGCTTTAGAACACAAAACAATAAACAAAACTGGTTTTTTGTTTAAAGTGGCTTGTGGTGTGTACCTGGAGGAGAGTTTCCTACTGGTGAGCCTATTTGATTCCGAAAAGTCCGAACTTCATCCTGGTCCAGCTCCTGGCTCAATTGCTGCATCAAACTGGACATAGAAGGTACAGAAAATTCATTTTATTTGTCTGTGTTGAACTAATAAATTTAGAGACCCCATAAACCCATTAATTAACGAATGAAATAAAATGGAACAAAAAAAAAACAACAATTTCCAGTAAAAGCAAGGGACATTAAGCATGAGTAGAAGACACCAAATACATTAAGGATGACTACTGTTCGTTAGACGTGTAGAGGGTGAAAGGAAAAACTATCTAAACCATGCCAAAAACAATAAACAGAGAAACAGAACCATACCAGGCCTAAAAGGAACAACAGCTGCAGTTTTACCACTTACTAGAAGCACCTTCTCGGGGAGGCTTAGAATAGAATATATATATATATATGGAGTTAAGTCATAGAAAGCAATTATGGAAGTCTCACTTCATCCTTCTCTAAACATCAATCCTAAAAGGTTCATGTTTCCACGTTTTGTTCCCAAAACATTTCAAAAACTGCTAGAAGGGCATTTTTTACTTGGACAGTGTATTTGAGAACTACTAACAATTCCCAGGGAGAGTTGAAATTAGGGTAAGTGAATGACAATTTCTGTTAATCCTATGTATTTACTTGAAATTAAATCCATTAAACTTAGAAAACAAGATCACTTCTGCCTAGTATCAAAGGATCAAAATTGGCCAAAAGAACAGGAAAGCTGCAAAATAAACATACTTCAATCAAGAAAAATATGCTACCACACCTCCTTCAAAAGTTAACAGAAGCAAATTACGGTGATGATCATTAAATCTAAAGCCGTCCATATGGAACCTTCAGAAATGGTAATTTTGTGGACAGGTTTTCGCAAATCCAGGCTGTTCATATCACGAAACAAGCCTCTTTATCACTAGCTGGCTCCCTCTTTGCAGACACTGTAAAGATGATGGAAGAGATTTTCTATGCAACTGGTAAACCTAGCTATACATTTTCTTATAGTCTATTTATTTAGCTTGAAAAAAAAAAGGAAATTCACATATGACGCGTTAATTACAGCTGTTGCCTGTTGGAGTCTTATTGTTTACAAATTGCCAGCAGTCCCATCTATAGAAGTCTCAGGTACGACAAGAGGGGTGCGATGTGTCCCGACCCACGCCAGCTAACCTGCTTAACTCTTAGCCTAACCACGTGGCTCAAAAGGTTAACCTCAAATTATACAGTAGCTCATCGCGTTTCCTTATAAATTATGTTAACTTTATAAGTTTCCCCGATGTGGGATCGTTTCCTGCCCCTTTTGGGCTCTCACAATCACCCCCACTTGGACCGCAACGTCCCCGTTGAGCCCCAAAGTCCATCACAACCCACCAAGCGTTGTGAGACAAGTCCCCACTTAAGCATGACAAGCACCTCAAGCTCATCTCATGCACGCCAAGCACCTCGGGCTCATCCTATGTGGGACCCGCCCAAGCATGTCTCCTCGCGGGACCCGCCTCACACTTCCAGTTGGTGCAAGCTCTGATACCACCTGTCACAACCCGCGCCAGTTAACCTGCTTAACTCTTAGTCTAACCACGTGGCTCAGAAGGTTAACATCAAGTTATACAGTAGCTCGTCGCGTTTCCTTATAAATTACGTTAACTTTATAAGTTTCCCCGATGTGGGATCATTTCCTGCCCCTTTTGGGCTCTCACAGGACGGCTAAAAGTTGGGCACATAAGGCACCAAACAAAATGTTGAAATTCTGAAAGCCACAAAACCAAAAAGAAAGTCCAGTTCTAGAAATATTTGTCAATTTTCACTAAGCTTGGGGTGGAGTGCTACAAGTCGTTGCATTTAGATATTTGCAATCTGAGATCGCAGCAGGTAGAGAAATGACCAATTCTAATCAAGAATTCACTTTCCATATGGTACATCTATTTATTACAATCGAGTTCTCATAAGAGACGGTTGCAGTTATATAGTTGAAAGTACCAGCATAAAGGAGGAAAAAGAAATTACACTAACACTTGCAGAAATTGTAAGAGTAAATAATTAACAATATGCAAACAGAGAGAACGCATTCAGATGTACAAGCATCTAAGTTCCACAAAAATAGAAAAAGAAGATAGAATGACAAAAGAGTGCCAAGTTGAACTGTAATGATTCAAAGAGGAGAACAATTTATCAATACATACTTCCGACGGGCTCCACCGGGCCGGCTAGGTTCCAGCTTTATGCGTTTTCCAGCTATGTCACTCCTATTCAGAGCTTTGAGAGCTGCCTCAGCAGCTCTAACATCGTAAAACTCAATGAACTTATGGTGACGCTTGTGTGGTGTCTCCCTGATCTGCATTTTGTAACAGGCAGCCAACAACTCACATTGGTCACCAGAAAGAGAGGTAACATATGGACACAGTAGTTGACTTTTGGGGACAGGGAAGGAGAACTAAAGAAAAGCAAGCAGTGGCAGATACAGAAATATGCATCAATGTGAATTTTATTTTTTTTCATAACGAAAAGGGTAATCAATTTTGACACATCCCCCTTCGGGAGATACTTTGTTTTCTCCTAGTAAGGCAAAGCTATGAAAATACTCATCCGAGGTGGTTCCAGGGACACCTACAAAAACATTAAACATTTAAAAAAAATCCCAAATCTCAATCTCATAGTTCTCAATCAAATTTTTATGATCCGAACCGTTCAATGTGTGCAGAATATGATTCCAAGGGTGCCCCAAGAAATTAGCAAAAAATATAATTGGGAAGTACTTGTTTTGAGCAATTTTTAATTGAACCGTTAAATGAAAACTACTCAAATCGAGCCATTCCCGATCTTTTTTTTTTTTGCTGATTTCTCCTGGGTACCCTCAAAATCACGTTCTGATCACACTGAGTGGCTCGGATCATCAAAATTTGATCAGAAACTATGAGATATTTTTTTAGATGTTTTTATAGGTGTCCCCGAAACCGCCTTGATACTCATGTTTACAATTGATTGCAATATTTCCTATATATGTCACTTCACGTCATGTTTAACATTAGGCGTGCATTTCGACAAAAGGAGAGTGAAAATAATCATGCTAAGGGAAAAAACTAATGAATATCACCACACATAGGATCAAGTGTATCTTTATGAGGACACACACAATTTTACACGGAACGGTACAACTACACAAGATGATATGGTAATTCTAAAAGTTCGGTATGGGGCTGACCCCCACAACCCCCTACGTGGGTCCGCCCCTGAAATCAAGACTATACCTCTTTAACCTCCCCATAAGCACCAAATATTTGGCGAAGGTCATCGTTAGACACTGATGCATCCAGATTGAACACAACCAGAGTTCCTTGGTTAACATCCTTCTCTGATGGGTTATCCTGGAAGAGGAACAAAAAAAGTTGATATAGAAGTTAGCTAATCAAGATTCTCAAACTACATCATAGATTCATAAGAGCAGAAGTCTTTGTTCAAACCTTTGGAATTGAAAAGTGAATATCAAGTTTTCTTCGTCTTAAGGGCTTATTTTGTAATGCACGCATTGCAGTTCGAGCTGATCGGATATCATAGTAAGATATCATCACGAACCCCCGATGCTTGCATGCAGTGTATAGAGTTCTGATATCCCCGTATTGCTACAAGAAAAGGTAAGTTTCATGGTCAATTAGATCTTAATCTAATGGTACAAATTGAGATACAAAACCATTTCTATAGAACAGAAAATGTGAGGAAACAACTAGCAAAAAGCCCTGATCTAGATCTTCATAAGCTCAGTTCAAACAAGTGAAGGTTGCAGGATTCGTGAATTTTATTGTGCTTCAATATTTTGCATTGGTCAACCATTGTTGAGTAACTCAAAATAGTATCTTAGCCATAGAAGAAAACAGAAACAAAAAAGTCATTCAGTTACAAATAAATTTACATACCTGGAGATCTTTTCATCATTTATTTTGCACGGTTGATTGTTCATGAGCTAAATTCAAAACTTGTTCAGTCATAAATAAATTGTTTTTTTATCGGCACAACAAATATTTTTGTTGAGACAAACAGTCAGTAGGTATCTCAGGAACATAGCCAGAGTCCAGGATTAAATCACCAGGCATGTTTCAGGAAGTAGCTTCCATTCATATAAAAAATGACTTAGTTTTGTATTTCAATAAAATTGGTCTTCACATGAGTGCCTGATTGTTGTTATAATAAACCTACGTGAAGAAACCAAAATACTCCTCTTTGGGAGAAAGTAAAATACTTGGCAAATACTCTACAACGACAAGTGAGATGAAAATGGTACACGCCTAGAACCAGAAGGATCAAATACCTAATCTAGCAAATATAAAATACCTCAAAGAGAGCTCTCAACTCAGAATCTTCAACATTACTATTGATATTCCTGACAAATAATGTCCTTGAAGGATGTTCCCCATATGGATGTTCTCCGGCGACTGTAGCCACACCATTTGTAAGACTGTAATGACCAATCCCATTAACAGAAACCCCATCTGACATGCTTAAATTTGGAAGGCCAATGTTTAGACTCTCAAAATCCAATTCCATACCCCCTCCACTACCGAAGAAATCGTCTTCAAAATCCTCCAGTTGAGTAGGCAATCCACTCAGGTCAAGGTCATCCATTATACCTGCTAAAAGCTCATCTTCATCATCCGGAAGCAAGCTTCCAATTGCACTTGCTTCAAGATCTCCAAGTGGATCCTCACTGTCATCTTCTTGGTGAAGTTTATCTACGCTAGGGAAGCCATCATCAACAGATTGACCACCATGCTCACAGTCAGTGAAGTTCACTGCAATGGTGCCAAAAACATGTCAGAAACCAGTCACGTTAGAGTAATTTAAGGCTCCGTTTGTTCCGTAGTAAAATATTTTCTTGTACAACGTTTTAGTCACTTTCCTGTAAAAAGAGTTTAATATGTTTTCTAACAAAAAGTTTTACATCATATGGCCAAAACTATATACGTCTCATATCACCCATAAGTAATTGTTGGTAGTTTCATACCCCAGGATTCTCGACCCCTGGCGAGATTATTACCGTTGACATTGTCAGAAGCCGCACAATGAGAGAGAGAGATGAGTGCACACACGCACACCCAGAGGGGAAAAAGAACAGTGGCCACATACCAACTACAACCACAGGTTGTTTCTTCAGCAATCATCCCTTCTTTTATTTTCCCTTTTGCTTTTACCTACATCAACTGTGCATATCTAAAGTGTATCTCTTACTGAGCGTGCACACACGGCCACATATAGGCTACAACTTCAGGTAGTGGCTTCATCAATCATCCTTTCTTTTACTATCCCTTTTTGCTTTTAACCTTTCATCAACTACACATTTCTAAAGTGTATCTCTTACTGTCTCAGAATAGTGATTAGGCTGGGCAGAGATTACTAACTGTCTTCCCCTTCCTCCCTTCTCTTCCGTTATCCTATTTCACTTGTTTTCCTTTGTTGTGGAAATAGTTTTTCCAAACAAAAACTGGAAACTATTTTACATGAAAAATATTTCGAAGGTAATAATTTTGTTTGGGTTAAAAGTATTTTACATCAAAACAAATCAGAGCCTCAGTGATGAAAAGAAGAGTCAAATACGCTTCTCTCGCGGAAAGACAGGCAATGAGCTAGAAAACAAGCTAGCATCAGTCGATGTGTGATATGCATCAGTTCCGCGTGGAATCCTCCATGCATTTCCCACTTGACCATAGACGTCTACTGATGGACTTTTAGGTGGACCTACAGGACATAGCATAAACATGATCAAAAATGTGTATAGCATAAGCCTGATGTTTGAATCTTAACATTAGCCAGTACAAGAGACCAACGGGGTGATTGCGGGAGGGCCTTACCTGAAGTACGATCCTTGAAATACTGATCCATTTAGTTAGTATCTGCAATACAAAAGATTTGTGAAAACCAATTAAACTCCATTTAGTCTGTCAAAGGCCCCTAAAAAGACTAACATACTATGATTATAATATAGATGTCTAGATATGTCTAGTTTTGCTCGTGTAGAAAGGAGAATACACATGCCAAAAGGACAGTGTCCATATGCAAAATATTATCAAGATCCATTCTGTTGGGGAAGTCTAGAAACATCAAAAAGCATGTTGTCGAGGGAGTGCACCCCAATCCTTGACCAATTCCTTAACATGATAGATAGCTTTGGCATTTGGAGTGGTGTATAGGCCCATTTCCTTGACATGTTTCTTTTTAGTGTTTCTTGATGTTTAGGCCTTTTTGTTTTTGGCCTTTTTTTGTACATGTTGGCATGTTGGGTTTGTAAAGCCTGATTTGGTCTGATTTGCCACTTTGTTGACTATGACAGGGTTGCATCGACGAAACCTAGATGGGGTATTGGGTAATTGGTGATACAAAACCCTGTGATATATATTTCTCCATGTGCAGGAGCCATTGTAATTTGTAGTCTCTTCTTTATTCGATACATAGTGAAAAACTAGAGCGGGTTATGAATGTAACCTAAACAGGGGTATTACAGTAATTTGTGAAGTAAACCCCTAGAAATATATACATTTCACTATACACAGCAACCGATGTTATCCTTACTCTCTTATTCAATGATATATAATATAAACTAATGCGGGCCGTGGATACGCCTTCTCAATTGGGGAACCACGTGAATCGTTGTGTCATGCTTTCTTTGTTTCTTGCTTCATTATTCTTTGTGTGTTGGTTTGGATCAAATATGCAACATGACATCCCCTTGATGCCTTTTCTATTGCCAAAGGTTGTGCATCAGTGTCCTGTTTTATTATTACAAAAGCTAAAAAGCTTATACCCAGGATTTATCCTTTCAGGCATTTCCACACTTTGGATCCAAGCTTTACGTTATTGAATATTACACGGACACAATTAAGATGACTCCGATGTGAGTCTTCATGTCTTGGGAATGCAACCCAAGGCATTAGGGCCTTGTTCATTTGGAGCTTTTGAGGGAGGTTTTTGAGAGTAGAGAGAGATAGAGGGAATTTATTAGAGAGCGTGCCCAAGGGTTTTGATGCCCCCAAATGAACAAGGTCTAGGTGTCTCCTAAGATGTCAGCAAATGTACTCGCCGTTTACAATGTCTGCATAAACAAAAGTAATCATTAGAACAAAATCACTTTGGATGATTGCCTTGTCGTGAAGTTTCAAAGATATATGGTCCTGAGATCGGTTTCTCTATAAAACAGAGCTTGAGCTCTCATAAGTCATAATCAATGATCAACCAGTTAAGAAGAAACAATTCGACAACCAATTATTCAAAGCACGGCCAGCCTTCCCAAACTAGCTAAACAAAGCCGGTGCAGTCATCAGTTTATTGAAGCTTACAAAGGGTAGACAAACAATCTACGCTCTCTTTTAAAGGATAAATGGACGCTATTCAAGCTTCCAAATGACGAGTCAGCTCACATTCCAGAATTAACCACACAACCTCAAGACTACAGTATGAACCCACCAAGTGAAATTTCAAATGAACTCCCGAAAATTGAAAACCAGCAAGTGAAAATTAGCGGGTACGTGGTCAACAATTCACCAAGTTCAAAATTACGTAAAAGTTCCCTCAAAATGTGAAAGGACATCATAAGAGCAGTTCATACGGAACACTCGTTTCATGATCAACAATGTTCCCAACCAAAATTGCGGTTTCCAAATCAACCACAAAGAGCTCAATTGAAACAGAACCCTAAACAAAAATACGAGCTAAATATCACATTAAGCTGACAAACAGGGGTATGAATGTAAACTTCATCACCGTTCACTCTTAATCCAAGAGTCCCTAAAAAAATACAACTTCGTAAACGAAAACAGCCAATCTCGAGCACAAGAACGAAAACAGAAGCAATCCCAGTAAACCCAACTAATTTATGGCAACAAAATAAAAAAAATTCCGAACTCAAATTTATGCCACCAATTCAACCGCAAAAAGAGTTCATTTTGACAAGCTACAATACAAATTATTGTGGAAAAACAGTAAACACGCTCAATTCGCAACACCACTAATTTCTTCCACAACAATTAAAGTTTCAAATACTAATCTCAAGCACAAAACCCCAAAAGAAAAATCCGAGTAAACCCAACTAATTAACTGCATATAGTAGTCTATATAGATGGATGGATAGATACGTAGATAGACAGACAGATATAGAAAGAGAGGGGAGGGGAGAGGAGGGGAGAGGAGAGTACCTGATATGATGATCGCTTGGAACCAAGAAAGTAGAGAGAGAAAAGGACATATAAAGAGAAGACAAGACAAGGCCTGAATTTATTAAGTTCAAGGGTTGGAATAGAGAGAGAGAGAGAGAGAGAGAGAGAGGAGTAGAATGAAAGTGGATATTTTTGCAAGATTCAAAGAGGGTTAGAGGAACACACAATCAATCGCACACACCAAATACACTAGAGAGAGAGAGTAACAGTTCCGTAGAAGCAGAGGAATAACTTTCTTCTACTCATCCACTTCCTTCTCTCCCGCCGGGAGACTAGAGAGCGATAATAAAACTATCTAGAGAGAGAGACAACAAATTGGAGCACACAAATGCACTACTCTCTGGTGCATGATTGGAGGGAATTGATCAGTTTTATTTTATTATAGAGATATACAGTAAACAACTGCAAAATTATTGAAAGCGAAACTCTCTCTCTCTCTCTCTCTCTCTCTCTCAAAGTGCTTCTTCTCTTTTCTCTTTCTCTCACTGCTTTCTCTCTCTGGAATTATTTGGCTGCATTTGAATTCTATTTGGCATCCGTTGACAGTACTGCTTTTTGGAAAGGGGCCTGAGCATGGGGTTGAATTACGGGGATGCCATCAGTCTATGAACCTGATTTGGGTCGATAGAAGACAAAAAAAGAGAAAAAGAGAAAAAGAATTTCTTTTCACCTCTGGTGGTGATTAGAACTCCAATCATAATTGGACACGTATGGAGCAACGTGGGCCTGACCTCATTGTGAAACTCACCCTGCTTTTGGAGCAGTAGTGTTCTTGTGGGTCCTGGGGATGTGACTTTCATACACTGTACTCCTCCTCTCCATGGACTCTCGTCCTATTTTAATCGTATAAAAAAATAATTATTTTTTAATTAATAATACTGTTTATATACAATATGGATTTTATTTGATAGATTTAATAAGCTCTTTTAAATGATATTTTCAAAATCATCTAACAAATTATAAATTGCAAGATATAATCATGAGAAATGATAATGCCAAAATCGTTTTTGTTGGTGCCAAAACTGTTTTTGTTTGTGCCAAAATTTTAGTGTACAAAAGATTTGTACCATTTGTAATGTACAAGACTTTTATACACTGAAATTTTGGCACTAACAAAAACTGTTTTGGTATTATCACTACGCATAATCAATTGAAAAGTGGCTCGCACTCCCAAAAGTGATTAATGAATTGAGCCGGAGGGAGTAAATTGCTAGTAGTATTAAACATTTGAAAATTAATTTTCGCGCTCCACTTTTTATTGATGACTTTTCGGTTTAAAAATAAAGCTTAAAAATCAGTTTCCTAAACATTTATAATAATTTCATTTATAAAGAATTATTGTAAGGCCCATTATAGCAATTGTTAACAAGTCCAGTCCATCTCATTTTCCCATAACACTTCTAGTCCAGCCCATTCCTTTTTTAAACACCTGGGGTCCAACTTCATATTTTGGTGGGACAAAATTGTCCCTTCTTTAATAAACTTCCAACGGGGCACGTTATATACTAACTGACGATTACAATTACGATTACGAGAGAGCTGACGTTTACGATTACGAGAGAGCGAGAGAGAGATCGCGAGCGAGATCGCGTGGTGTAGATCGATCAGGATTTCTCACCAGTTTGTGCGAGCTCTTCGTGCAGTCTAGATCAAGACACAGGATCCTTTTCTCCGTTGATCCGAGCTCGAACTAAATCCATCTGAGAACAGGTTCGGTTTTTGATGATTTCTTTTTTTAAAATTTGTTCTAATCGATTACAGAAAAGGTTTTGATGACAATGTTTGATCTGATGATAATTAATTATTCAATTGTGACTTTGATGATAACGTTTGCTTTATGCCTTTGATGATAATGTAAGTTTTATTGTACCTTTGAGTTGAATGTTCCGTTTCTGCTTTTAGTGTTGGCAGAGTTCATATTAGATGATCACAAACGCCAATGAGAATATAGACTGCAAATTTAAGCACCTAGGGGTTGCGCACTTTTGAAAAAAAAATCTGACTACAAATTGGAGAGTTCACACTGCAACTTTAAGGATTTTGGACACGGTCTTAAACGCACATCTTGTGTTATAATGTTTTTTTTATGCCTTCGATGATAATGTAAGTTTTATTGTACATTTGAGGTGAATTTTGTTTTGTGCTTTCAGTTTTGACAGACCTTAGATTAGATGATCACAAATGCTAAGGAGAATATAGACTACAAATTTAAGCACCTAGCGCTTACGCACTTTTGAAAAAAAAAAAATAGACTGCATATTGGAGAATTCACACTGCAACTTTAAGGATTATGGACATGTTCACTTTTTGTATTTAGACTGTAAATTATTATTAAACACAGACCAGATCGTTTATGAAATCTGTTTGTATATTATGAGTATAAATAGTGTTTTGAGGCATTAGATAGTGTACAAATTGACTGATTGTATCAAACAAATATTATTGCAGGTGTGTTTTTTTGCGTGATGGATACAACCAAAATGTTGCTGTGTAGGTATGTATCGCAGGTTCTTGTTGTGAGGATATCTGGTGGCATTCGGTTGGAGCATGTTTTAAGAAAGATTTGTGATAGGTGGGACAACTTATGCATTGGTAGTTTTTTATTGTCGTATGTGTTGGATGGGAGTGATTGTAAGCTTGACAATGAAGAATCTTTTGATAATATGTTGTATTTGTATCCTACTACTGATAGAATATATGCTAACGTTGAGGAGATTAAATCTTTTAGTGCACGAACAGTTGGAAGTATTAGTAGTGGAGGAACACTTGGAAGTATTAGCAGTGGAGTAGAAGTTGGTAGTTCTAGTGGTGCTGCCGCTGTTGTTGAAAGAGAAGAACCTTTGGAGGAATTTTGTCGCCATGTTGAAACTAGGTACTTGACAGCGGGTTGGGCCAACTTGATACATGAGGTTGGGCAAGTATTTACTGGTGGTGTGAGGGATTTTAGGGCAACTTTGCAGCGATATGCTATTGAAAATGGTTTTATGTATGATTTTGTTAAAAATGACAAGTATCGTGTGACTGCAAAGTGTTCAATTTCTAGCTGTGGATGGCGTGTGCATGCCATTTTGGATCGCTCAAGCAGAGAGTTTCGGATTAAGGAACTGGTAAACAAGCATGGTTGTGGTTCAACCTATCGAACGAATAAACATAAACGGGTGACATCTAGTTTAGTTGCTAGTGAGGTTACTAGTATGGTTCAGAAAAAGAATAACACATCACCTATGGATCTGTTGGATTTGTTTACGGACAAGTACGGTTTGGATTTATCATACCACCATGTATGGTTAGGAGTGGAGAAGGCTAGGGGGGAAATATTTGGAGACTATGAAAGTTCATTTGATAAGTTGAGGTGGTACGTTGAAGCTGCCAAAATTGCAAATCCAGGGAGCTTATTAAAGCTTGAAGTTGATCCCGTCAGTAAGGAATTCTCGAAGCTCTTTGTGTCGTTTAATGCATGTATCACTGGGTTTAATCATTGTCGACCATTCCTTTGCCTTGATGGGACACATCTCAAAGGCAGATTCAAAGGGTGTCTTCTTGCTGCCACAGGAAAAGATGCAGATCAAGGTACTTTTTTGTGTTGTTTTTGATTTTGAATGTATTCCTTAGATATTCATATCTATTTATTTGCTTGTTCTATGATTGGTACAAGACAAAGCCTAGGTTTCCATACATGTCCATATCTATTTGTTTTAATACATATCAGTCAGCTTTCCATAGTTTTAAAAGGTTGCAGTTTTTGTTTTTATTATAGTAATGGTTGGTCTAAGCAGTGAGAACCTTGTGTCTAGATAAAGGTGGGTTTGTTTGAAAGCATGAATTATGTGAATAAGGTTTTGGAGTTCTAAGTGGAGTTCCATCTTAATTTTGTTTGTTTTGGATTTCTTTTTTGCGTTGCAGGTTTATTTCCCTTGGCATTTGCTATTGTGAATGCAGAAAATGATTCTAATTGGCTGTGGTTTCTTCGGATTTTAAAGACTATCTTGTCTACACGGCCTATTACTTTCATTAGTGATCGCAACCATGGTCTTGTGAGTAACATACCGGTTGTTTTTCCTGATTGTCATCATGCTTACTGTTTGTATCATCTTCAATTCAATTTGAAGGATCACTTCCCCGGAAAGTTTCGACAGGGTTATCGAAATAGGTTGGTTAAATTGTTTAATGCTATTGCTTATGCTCCATCGGTATCAGCTTATATGATATGTGAGGCTAAGTTCTACGAGCATGGGGGAGATAAGGCCAAGAAGTTTATTGCAAGTGTTCCAAAACAACATTGGACTAATGCTTATTTTCAAGGACATCGATACGGAGAGATGAGTTCCAGTGCTATTGAGTCCTTCAATAACTGGATACTTGCTGCACGGCTTATGCCAATAATGAATTTAGTTGAAGAGTTGAGGTCCAAAATTATGATTCAAATGTCGCGTAGAAGAGAAGAAGCATCGCGTTGGGTTTCTCAGATTTGTCCGGACATGGATGCGAAGTTAGCTGAGAGGATTGATAAGGGGAGGTCGTGGAGGATCTATAAATCAAAAACCGGCTTGTATGAGGTGAAATCTGTACCTGCTGTTCTAGTAAATCTTGAGGAAGGGACATGTTCTTGTGGAGGTTGGCAATACAATGGTTTCTTATGTGCTCATGCTGCAACGGTTTTAGTCAAGACTTGTGGAATGGAGGGATCCTTGGCTGGCTACATTGATCCGTTTTATCATGTTGAGGCATATCGGCTCACATATCAAGATAATATCCATCCAGTTCTAGCTATGGATATTCCTGACTTCACACAAGGAAGTACTCGGGTTATCAAAGCTCCAAAAAATAGGAGGCAAGCTGGAAGACCTTGCGTAAAGCGCATTCGTTCCAGGGGTGAAGAACAGTCCTCTGCTAGGCCAATGAAATGTGCGAGGTGTCATAAGCTTTCTCACCATAACCGCAGGACATGCAAAGAAGCTACGGATGATTGATTCTTTACATTTTTAATAGTACATTGTTTCATTGGAATTCATATCCATACAAGTCAAGAGACTACTTAATTGTTTTTAGGTGCGGGACCGTTGCAAGGCACGACAAAAGGACTTGTAAGGAACCTCTTCTTAGTTGATTCTTAGAATGACACATTAAAGTCTTTCTGCATTCTTCCTCACAAAAGTTTATGAACTAGGAGTTTGTTTCGTTTTACATTGTGTTAGCAATAAGTTGAGTATTGCAATACTAGTTGAGAAGAAAATCAGTACTATTCGGTTTATGACTGCCTTCAGTTTTATACAGTTTATGAGTATCTTCAGTTTTATGAAACTTTATGTTGGTTATTTCTCTATATTTTGTAAAATGAACACCAATGCTACGAAAACTTTGGACTGCAAATTTGCAGTTTTAGACTGCAAACTGGGGCACTTTTGAATTTAGACTACAAACTGCGACACTTTTGAATTTGGATTGCAAACTTTGAAGACAATTCATCAGAAGTGGCTGCAAACTTTGATCATGACGTTGTTTTATGCCAAAAAAGAAAAACTGAAATTAAGAAACTAAAAAGAAAAATGTTAAAGCACTAGGGAACAATACCGCAAGGGGTTTATTTATTTGAAAAAAAAAGGAATTTTATTAATCTTGGATAAGAGTTCCAAGGATTTAATGGAGCAAGGGCATGACGGTATTACTACACTACTAGGAACAAGCATCCCAACAAGGTTGGCATTCACGGCCCCAACAATCATATGTCACCGCCAAACAAAAAAAAACACAATCATATGTCACCCAAGACTTCAAGGAAACAAAGAAAACCGGTTGGCAAGAATCCAACCAATTAATCAAGGAAACAAATTACATAAAAAATCAACACACAAAAAAAAAAAAGAAGAAGACCAAAACAAGCCTCCAAGATCTACATAGAAGAAACAGACCAAAACAATTGCAATTCGCAAGGGGTTTACTCTCTCAAGGTCTTAGTTTTGAAACTAATTCCTCGGTAAAGCAAGAGTTTTTGTCCTAACTTTAATCGAATTCGCTGCTAGAAAATGGTGGAAGCCATGGAGTTAGTCCCTTAAAGATTACTGGATGTTTGGTGCGTTGCCAGACATCCAAAAGTGCTCCAGTTTTGAACACTTTTGAACACTTTTGAATTTAGACTACAAAAACTACGTACTTTTAGACTGCAAATTGTTAAATGAACACCAACGCCAAGTAGATTTTGGAGTGCAAATTTTCAGTTTTAGACTCCAAACTAGAGAGCACTTTTGAATTTAGACTGCAAACTAGAGAGCACTTTTGAATTTAGACTGCAAATTTGCACTTTTTAATTTAGACGACAAATTGTTAACTGAACACTAACCAATGACAAGGAGAATTTAGACTGCGAATTTATACTTTTAGATTGCAAACTAGGGCACTTTTGAATTTTAGACTGCAAAATTGTATTTTTAGACTGCAAATTTGAACTTTTAGACTGCAAACTGTTAAATGAACAGCATTGTCGAGGAGAATTTGTACTGCAAATTTGCACTTTTAGACTGCAAATTAGGGCACTTTTGAATTTAGACTGCAAATATGCACTTTTAGACTGTAAATTATTAAATGAACACCGACGCCAAAGAGAATTTGAACTACAAATTTGTACTTTTCGACTGCAAACAAGGGCACTTTTGAATTTAGAAGGTAAATTTGCACTTTTGAATTTAGAATGCAAATTTGCTTTTTTTAATTTAGTTTGCAAATTGTTAACTGAACACCAACCAATGCAAAGGAGAATTTAGACTGCAAATTTATACTTTTAGATTGCAAACTAGGGCACTTTTGAATTTAGACTGCAAAATTACATTTTTAGACTGCAAATTTAAACTTTTAGACTGCAAACTGTTAAATGAACAACATTGCCGAGGAGAATTTGTACTGCAAATTTGCACTTTTAGACTGCAAACTATGAAACTTTTTAATTTAGACTGCAAATTTTCTTTTTTAGACTGCAAATTGTTAAATGAACACCAACTCCAAGGAGAATTTGGACTGCAAATTTGCACTTTTAGACTGCAAAATAGAGCACTTTTGAATTTAGACTGTAAATTTGCATTATATTTGAATTTTTAGAATGCAAACTAGGGCACTTTTGAATTTGGACTGCAAATTTGTACTTTTAGGCTGCAAATTTTAAACTGAATACCAAGGATAAGGAGAATTTAGACTGCAAATTTGTATTTTTAAACAGCAAATTATGGCACTTTTGAATTTAGACCGCAAATATGAACTTTTAGACAGCAAACTGTTAAATGAATAACATTGCCAAGGAGAATTTTTATTGCAAATTTGCACTTTTAGACTGCAAAATAGGGCACTTTTGAATTTAAACTGTAAATTTGCATTATTAGGCTGCAAATTGTTAAATGAACAACAATGCCAAGGGGAATTTGGACTGCAAATTTGCACTTTTAGACCGCAAATTGTTAACTAAACACCAAGGGTAAGGAGAATTTGGACTGCAAATTTACAATTTTGGATTGCAAACTAGGGCACTTTTGAATTTAGACTGCAAAGTTGCACTTTTAGACTGCAAATTTACACTTTTAGGTTGCAAATTGTTAACTGAACACCAAGGGTAAGAAGAATTTAGACGGCAAATTTGTACTTTTAAATTGCAAACTAGGGCACTTTTGAATGTAGACTGCAAATATGCACTTTTAGACTGCAAATTATTAAATGAACACTTACACCAAGGGAGAATTTGGATTACAAATTTATACTTTTAGACTGCAAACTCTGGCACTTTTGAATTCAGACTACAAATTTATATTTTTAGGCTGCAAACTAGGGCACTTTTGAATTTGGACTGCAAATTTGTACTTTTAGGCTGCAAATTATAAACTGAACACCAAGGGCAAGAAGAATTTAGACTGCAAATTTGTATTTTTAGACTGCAAACTAGGGCACTTTTGAATTTAGATTGCTAATTTCCACTTTTAGACTGCAAATTGTTGACTGAACACCAATGCCAACGAGAATTTAGACTGCAAACTAGGGCTCTTTTGAATTTAGACGGCAAATTTACACTTTTAGACTGCAAATTGTTAAGTGAACTCCAAGGGCACTTCAAACTTTTAGATTGCAAACTGTTAAATGAACAGCATTGCCAAGGATAATTTGTACTGCAAATTTACACTTTCATACTGCAAACTATGGAACTTTTGAATTAGACTGCAAACTATGGAACTTTTGAATTTACAGTCTAGACAGAGAGTTTGCAGTCTACACACAAGTTTAACAACAAAAAATCATCACTGCTAACTGTATCAAACTGCTACACCAAAGAAACAAAATATCTTCGAAAATTGCACGATATAGGATTTAAATCATTGACAAGCCAAGAAATAAACTCTTAGCCCTCCAAAAATGGAGTTGAAAATTGCAACAAAGGCCTTTTCTCTGACAACAGCATCAAGGCGTAAAAAGCCAAAACTCTAGCCAATACTAAGCTCAAATCTGTTAGCCCTCCAAAAAAACAGGAGATGAATCAGTAGTAAGCCAAGAGAAAACTCTTAGCTCTCCAACAAAGATAGACACTACGTAAGGACACGACAAAGAGACAAACCAACAGACAAAACACGCAGACCAATAAAGGAACACCCCAGCCTGGAAATATCCTCTTTGGATTACAATTAAACCTTTACTCTTCTGATCCCATCAAGATTGCACTTGAAATCTTCCACAAAAATTGGAAATGCCTATTCAGGCCGAGGCAATAGTAGCCGTATGGACTTCTTGCTTGAGGAATAAGTCTATAAGGTCTGCCCTGATCTGCCTACACTCGTGTCTTGTTATTGCACTGGTTTGACTTTCATTCTCGATGTACTTCCTCATGATTGACATTATAACAATGCCACAGTCAACACTGCAAGAAAAAATAGTATAATACTTCACCTATCAACCAAGAAAAAATAAATCCAAATTTTCACCTGTTTTCAAGATTTCAGCCCAACAAATTGTCAAATGCACATTATCTTAAATGTTCAGCTAGCATACTATTATTTGGCTAGTGCAAGCTATGGACTTCATTAGGCATGGGCTACAAAGAAGGTACCATTACAGACTTAGCAACGAAAGCCTCAAATCTCATAAACCAGAGCAATATCATTCAAGATAGAATCCCTACAAAAGCATTTGAACAACATCGAAAGGATAATAAATAAAGGGCAAATTACACACTCCCTGAGGCTATGAAAATGGAGGAGGTGGAAGTGATGGTGTCACTAGCCCAACCATCAAAATTTGCAGCCTAAAAGTACAAATTTGCAGTCCAAATTTGTTGGGCTGAAAATTGGGAAACCAGTGGACAACAGTTAATAAAACAACAAAAGACTATACAGAACGAAAATTGTCAGAAAGGCAGCATCGTGAAGTAAAGGCAGACAATTATTTAACTCACAGATCCAGTCATGCTGAGAAGAGCCAAAAGATATGTGAGCCATGTGAAGAGGTATAAAGACATGTGAGCCATGCATACATAAGACAATTTCCCAGGTTTAAAATTACAAAAACCTTACAGTACTTACCTTCCAGATTCTTGTTGCGGTGAGTCCTTCTGTACCTCCACTATTTCACTCATAAGCATTTTGGCCGCTTGTTTTTTGTCCGCATTGATGTATGCTGCAACGGTTACTCTCTGTGGACAAGGAAGCAAACAATGTTAGAGCTTTGACAAAACTACATATATAAAATACAACATCCAAGCCAGCTTACCAATTTCTTTGTTTTAGTGCAGTATTCATTGTCTTTTCCATATTTGCGCAACAGAGGGTTATACAACTTCCACTTTCCGTCATCTTTGTCAAGCACAAGCAACGTCCAGTGGAAAGAAGTTAGTATTGGAAAGAGCAAAAATCTTGCCAATGCAGCGTCTCGCATTAGATTCTGAAGCGTCCTCCTCAGTTGCTCTTGCCTTTTGTTCTCAATTATGTCCTATTTACAGACAAAAACAAATCAATGTTTTTTATTTTTATTTTGAACAATTCAAAGTTAACTTATGTATGAATAATATAAGTTAAAGCTAGTTTCTTACCATGAAGCAGCTAATGAAGATGTATGACTTTGGTGGTTGAGTATTCAAATCAAATGTCGGTTGTGTTTCAATGTGTTGACGCATGAGGAGTATTGCGTATGCATCTACACACTGTTTTTTACCAGTGAAAACATGATTAGCTCTCTAAATTCTATTTGAATACAGTCTATAAAAAGCAGGTTATAAAAAGCAGGTTTGATATTGACATTGAATAATTTAAAACACAACTAGATAGTATGGGAATTACCCGATTTGATATTGAATCCTCGAACAAGAGGTTTTCTATGTCAAGAAGTTCAACATGCAGGATGTGCTGTCGTGATTCCATTACTACAGTACTGCATATTGCAAATTGGTTTTAAAATTCTGTTAACAATCATAAACTTTATAACCAATGGATATAGTTGAGAGTATATCTTACCCGGGTTTTCCTGTCTTCCAAAGTTTTTCGATTTTCTTCCAAGTTTCCGGATGAATGAGTTTTGCCACTTCAGCATCAACCTTCAAATTCTTTAGCTTCTTCTTTTTCCCCTTTTCCCGTTGCTCATACTCCGAAGACTTGTCAACATCGATAGGATCTACTTCAGTATTAACCTTCAACTTCTTCAACATCTTCTTTTTCCCCTTTTGTGGTTGCTCAAAGTCCGGACTGTTGTCTACAACGATTGGATTTACTTGTGGACTCTTTCTCTTCAATTGTCCATAGAAGTAGTCCTCAGAGTAGTTCTGCTTTCTATCATCCCTTGCCATGACTCTTTTAAACATTGACCGCGGAGAGCATTGTTCCTTACACTTCTTCTTTTCCTTTGTTGCTTCTTGTGTGACTTCATGAACTTTTATACATGTCAATTCATCCTCTGCGTCATTCTTCTCTTTTTCCAGTCTTGCAATTTTCTCAAACATTGCATGCTGCGTCACTTGATGCACTTCTTTCTCAGTTTCCATAGGATATCCTTGGGTTAACTGATGGATTTCAAAATCTTGAACTTTCGCATCTAAGTCCTTAACTTTCACCTCCAATTCCTCCTTTTCTTTTAGTAACAGCTTGTTTACATTTTGTAAGTTGCCGTTCGTTTTTTGTAGTGCAGCAACATGTTTTTCAAGGGCTTGGTTTCTCTGCTTCAACATTCCATTTTCTTCATTTTGAGATTGTAGAGCTTTCTCATTTTGTTCTCGAATTTTGATGATCTCAATCTCTACATTCTGCTTTTCTTTCTCCAACTTTTCAATCTTGTTCTTCAGTTCATCAATAAGAGCATTTGCGTCCTTTTTGCCTTGCTCCGCTATTGTTCCACAAATCATATTCAAGGATGCACTAGGCGTTGTGTTCGGTGATGACATTTGACCCCACGTATTTGGCACCAATGTTGATCCTGAATCTGTTTCAAACAAATTATCTTCGGGAGCAAAACTACCAGGTACAGTATTGAATTCAGTTTCAAATGGTCTGCAGATTGGACTGTTGAAGTCATCTAGTCCCCGTACTTTTTCTGAAACTTGGACTTGTTCACCCCCGTCATTGCCTTGTTCACCCCCGTCATCTTCTGAAACTTGGACTCCACCCTTTTCTCCCTCTTCCTCTCCACAAACTCCAACTTGCTCCCTGCTATACACGACCCCAATCATTGGTTCAACCTGTTCTTGTTCATCATCAACAAGCTTAGTTGCACCTTGTTCACCCTTACAATCTCCAGAAATTTGGACTTCATTGTTTTGTCCCTCTCCCTCTCCACAGACTTCAACTTGCTGCATGACTCCAATCGTTTGTCCATCATCAACAACCTTTGCTTCTCCTTGTTCACCCCGGTGATCTTCAGAAACTTGACCTTGTTCATCCCCGTGATCTCCAGAAATTTCATCAAAGATCTTTCTTTCTTCAGCCGTTTCTTGTACCTCGGTATGATTTACCTACTCAAACAGAAAATACAACAATCAACAGTTTGTAGAATCAATGTTTCTTTAACTAGACAAATTACATGTAAAAGGAGCTCAAGTTCGTCAGAAAAGGGAGCACAGAAATGTATTTCCAATCTATGACATTGGATCAGGGAATAGTTTGATCCAGGTAAGATATAAAGCATCACAATCCTCCCTCTTCGTATGTTTTGCTCAAATGAATCATTTCGTCGAACTCATTGATCTGCCATTCGAAGTACCTAGAAGGTTTACTCAAACTAAAAAGTTTGTGGTGCGTATGTAAATTGCGTGAAATGTGCCCACTTCTATGTTTTGCGCAGCTTCCTTAGCGCTTAGTAGTATTCTTTGTCTACCCAATGTTGCTTTTGTTATGCTACATGCACAGAAGTGACAGAACTTGTTCAGTATGCCTACGAGGGTGAGGGCTCAATATTTCTATCTCTATTTGTGTGCCCCGGGTTTGGTAATTTTACGTGACTGTATAATTTTCAGAACCACTTCATCGTGTCTTTGTGAGTCAGACTCAAAAAGAGTCAGAATTCAGAACATACAAATCGCTTTACTAATGAACTTCCCTCCATTGAAAGGGAAAGATTGAATGGGCACTATGGTATAGAATATGTTGTACCGAATATGTATTAAAGCATGTCCATACTCTATAGCAATTCCCAAAATCAGGAGCACAAACTCAAAATTTAAAAACAACAAAGCGAAAACAACACAAGAAAAGAGACAACCTCAAACATCAAAAGAAAAAAGAAGAAGAGACATTATTACTTTATCACCAGGAAGTTGACTCAGTTGTTCAAAATCCTTGAGGCTTTTCCGAAGGTCTGAAATTTTCCATTTAAGCGCTCTTGGAACTCCATTCGGATTTTTTACTTCTACGAGTTTTGTGTGCTCGCAAAGCCAATACTGCAAGAAAAAAAAATTCAAAATCAATAACACAAGTAATGTGATTTTAAATCAAAGAATTTGTGTGGATTTATGTTTTCATTACCAGTAATAGAACGGTAGATCCTTTAAGTCCTTTGAGCTCTTTGTGATTGTTATGAACTGACATAAGCAAGTACTTTGTGATAGCTTCTGCCCAGTCATATTGTTTCACTTTTTCGAGATCTTCCATGTATTGTACATGCGACCAGTTGACTGTTGTTCCTTGGTTGGAGAAAAATAGCGTCACACAAAGGTATAAACAGAGTAATCTTACAACATCATCCACATCTTGTTCTTTCTCACTACTTTCCAATCCCTTGATCTTTTGCTTCATGGCTGCTGCAGATAACCTTGCCTCTTTGATTTCAAGCCTCTTGGCTAATGGAACGCTTTCTTTCTTTATATTTGTTTCCACCATCTCAACAGAACCACAAGAAATACCAAAAATAACCTTCACATGCTCCTTTGTTAGTTTCAACTTCCTGTCACCCACTATAAAACTTCTACTATCTTCTTCATATGATTGTATAATTTTCAGAACCACTTCATCGTACTTTCTACAATTATCACTTAACAACTTGTTATTCATAATAGCTTCAATTAATAACCAAAAGGGCATTTTCTTGAGGGATGCTATATGTCGGTCATTCAATTTGGTATCCTTGAGTAGTCTGCATATAGACTGCAAATTGCACCGGTTAGAGCCTGTTGGTTGTGTTTGTTCTACTTGTGTGTGTGCTTCATCTACCTCTATTTGTTCTTCAGCCTCTTTTCTATCCATTTTTCTTTTCTTTTTTCCATCCACTGGTTGTGATCGGGATTCTTGTATGTTTGTTGCTAATCGCTCTCTAAGATCGTACTGACTTTGTGTACACCCTCTTGCTCTTGACATTTGAGGCACTCTAACCTTAATCGGTGCAACTCTTTCCTCATTCACCTCAGTTTCTAGCAAAATCGCTGGTGTTGAGGTTTGACTCTCATTATTTGGGCTTTCTTGAAACCCGTGTTCGCGTCTTTTTGCCAGCGCTGCATAGTTTTAAAAGGACACTCAAAAATTAGGAAAAACAAAACAGGCATTCGCACAATTGTAAAACCAATAAAGCAAAGTATTGAAACAAATCAGACCTAGCTCCTTGGCACAAACAGCTTCACAGATTGTCATGCATTCAAAAAAAATATTGACCTTTTTCATGCTGAATCAAATATAAACTGTTCTATTCATTTATGATGTCACAGTTTGATTATGGTTGACCCTCGGTTAAAAGGGCGACCCAGGCGCTCGGCCCCTTTAATGGTTTTCAAAATATTGCATTACACTGTAAAATCAAAACTAATGGTGATATGGAATAACCACAGTTATTAAAAACCTACAATATGGACAACTATCCTACGATTCATAGAGTCTCTTTTGAAAAACTGCATGTATCTAACCCGGAATCCTATTCATAAAAATGGCGGAAAAAAACTATACACAATGTATCCCGATTTGACTACTTGGGGTACAATCAACAAGTTACTATCTCAAGAGCAAAAGGCATGGAAACTTTTCAACATTTGATGCATGCAAACAACACAAAATATCAACTACTGGCTTTGTTGATTGCACACAGATAACAGGAAAAGGAAAAAGCAATAAAGGTGGAGATAATGAGTATAGAACGGAAAAATTAACTAGAGAGTCTCTATATGTCAGCAAGGTCAAACAATTAGTTTATCTGAAGCGATGAAGTTAATCAACATTTCTAACTAGGGAATCACATACCTAGCCTAACCTAACGTACAACCTTTAGAGGAATAGTCCACCAAAAATCTCAGGCACAGAGGCTGAAACAGAGAGAGTTCGGGATGGAAAAGCAAAACCTACTTTTGTCATCCATGTACGTGCTTTTCCAAATTTGATGCATAAAAAAACACAGTATAAAGGAGGGGTAATGCCAAATGTCCAAGCAGTAAATACTGCACAAGAACGAAACAAGGATTGAAACAAAAACAAATATTGACCCACCACAAGACCCAATAGAATACTTTCTTTAATATTTGGTAGTCTTCTTAGCATGGTCATTCTCCTTTCTCCTCAAAATCATTAAACTCCCTAAATCCTAATACTTCATCGGGCCAAAATCTACACTTTTTATTTCGTTCCAACAAAACTGCTTTAAATGACATAATATGAGTTTTCCTTGTGTGTTCTCCCTTCATGAAAAACATTAAGCTATGTATCTCAAAGAAGAACAGAAGAATAAAAGAGCACCACAAACTTCAGTAAAATTCTAAACTTAAATCCCAAAATTTGCAGTCTATACACAAAATTTGCAGTCTACAAACAAAGTTTTTTTTTTGGGACAGCTGATGGAATTTGCAGTCTAGACACAAACTCTGCACTCTACACGCAAACTTTGCACTCTAGACACAAACTTTGCACTCTATACACAAACTTTGCAATCTAGATATCATCTTTGCAGTCTACACACAAACTTTGCGGTCTAGACACAAATTTGCAGTCTACGCATAAACTTTCCAATCTACACACAAACTTTGCTGATGCATACTGTACATAATGATGAATGAAAACTGAATTTAAAACTATTATACGTACTTTTCTTCTTCATTGTGACTGTCAGCACAGCAGGGCTTGCAAGAGTTTGCCCAATGTGGAATTCAGAGATGTCACGAGGAAGTTTTCAGCTTCAAATCCGCCAAAAGGTAATCTACATTGTTGACAATAGCAGTTGTTGAGTAAAACCCTAAGGAAGGGACTCAAAGCCGTACAAGGCACTAAAAAACCCTAAAATGTGACCCTAAAAACCTAAACTCTACAAAGGCACTCAAAAACCTAAATCGTAGGAGTTGCTGATGAGTTCACGGGAGAAAGATCACGATTTTCAAAAACTAATTGTTACCTGATACGTCTTGTCTCTAGGTTTTGAAAAACTTTATTTCTGAGGAACAGTAGAGAGAGAATGGCCAGACGTTTGCGTTCCAGGCAGAGATCAACCAACTGTGGAGTTTCTCCGTTGAGCTTCTCCGATGTGAGGAGTCGTCTCTTTTCTAGCTTCGTTTCTTCTCCAATGTGAACAGATGAACAGAGGTCAATTGATTTTGAGAAAGTTATAGAGTGTATTGCTGTAAAAAAAAAAACAGGGGTATTTTGGTCTTTACGACTCGCGTGTGGACTGGATGTATTATAAAATTACATTGTGGACCCGAAGGTTTAGCAAATTCTTATACTGGACCTCCCACTAAATCTCCCTTTTATTTAACAATCTGAATCATTTATTTCATACGTCTAGATAGCATGAATGGAAGGAATATTGATGATCGGATATTGACGTCTACCTAAATAAACCTTTCATATAACAGGAGAACTGGACGGTGAGCATTTCGAATGGGTCCGTTCCCATTTTTTCTAAACCTTCTTTTTAGGTAATTTCAAATTTAAATATAATGAAAATAAAAAGTAATATTTTAATTTTTTTTACACCATTTAAAAGATCTCAATGAGATCTATCAAATAATATTCATATTGATAGAAAATTTATTTGCGTAAATACATGATTTTTAAACTTGAAATTACCTTCATTTTCTAAAAATTTATTTTTTAGGAAACGGAAACGGAGTTTGATGTTTCATTAGTTAAAAAAAAAATCAAAAGTATTTCATATCGTCAAGAAATATTAGACTTACTAAATAAACAGATTGAGGCTCCGTTTCAGTTTCTTGAAAAAAGAATATTTTGAAAGGAAATGTAATTTTAAGTTTAAAAATTATGTATTTACGTAAATAATTTTTCTACTAATATGGATCTTATTTGATAAATTTCATTAAAATCTTTTAAATGGTGTAAAAAAAATAAAAAATTTATTATTTATTTTTATTATATTTGAACTTACAATTATTTTTTTAAAAAAAAAAATTTAAAAGAAAGCGGAACGGCACTTGAATTGTTAAGTGAAATTGCAGACTACTATTTGTCGTGACGCGAGAAAAGATTTTGATTGCTGATTGGACAAAAGGAAAAAAAAAAACCTCTGGGACAGAGACAAGTGAGGGTGCATCTATTTCCAATTTATGAGACACGATAGAAGAGTCCCACCATTAGAGGGGTCTCACAAAGCAGCATATATATAATCGCCTCATAATTGTAAGTTTTCAAAACCTCATCCAACACGAAGAAGACCCCGCACACACAAAGCTCATCACTTCAGTATATGAGAGGGGATTCTCTGTGCGTGATTTTATGGAGTTGACATGTTACCCTAGACAAATAAATGAGAGATGCTACATATACTATATAGTTACACTACATTTAATGTGGAGCTTATTTCAGATTTTAAAAAAATTTAAAAAAATATTCATAAATTTTAAAATATTATTTTATGGGGCTCTGTAAAAAATAAGCTTCAACGGATATTGGAAAGTATTATTTCTAGATTTGTAGTGGCAAAACTGCACAATTAAGCAATTTCACACCTATAAATCCAAAAGTAATACTTACCGATATTCATTGAAACTAATTTTTTATAGGACCCCATAAAATAATATTTTAAAATTTATCGGTATTTTTTTTGATTTTTTTAAAACTCAAAATAAGTTCCACATAAAATATAATGTAACTATATAGTGTAAAAAGATCGTGTATCTATCTTTAACGCAAATAAATAGCAGCAAGTCTGATCTGCAACACACACCATGAGCAGCGACTTTCTGACTATCGAACAAAAATAATCGACCATCAGGGTGGTAGCCCACTTGGCATAGGTGATGGGCTTTAGTGCCTCTCCCTTTGCGTGAATTTGGGTTCGAGCCCCTCCAGTTGCAAAAAATATATATGAGTTGGAGGGACTCGTGAAGGGCCCTGTGCCAATTAGTCACCTAGGTAGTGCTGTGATGACGGTCTGTCCTCACAGATAGTAGTTATGGCTCAAACCGAACATTCCACAACGGGTCGAGAGCCCCTATGGTCACGCTCAAAGAGGATTGCTACGCCGGTCGCCCCCTCCTACACTTTTTGATTATCAAAACAAAAAAAACAAAAACAAAAATAATCGTAATATATGTCTCTCGTATTTGTGGACTGGAGGAGCGTGTTGTGCAAGGCAAATTGTCGTTGCTCCGGTCTCGCTCCAATGATGGGAATCGTTCACTTCATAGAGCTCGTCGTGTAGAATAAGTGTACCGAAATTCAGTTCAATCAGATATCATTGAGTGTCTCATCCGAACATTATTATCTTGTAACGAATGGATCCGAAACACTAGATAAAATCCACTGTTTTTTTGGTACACTTAATAATTTCAAGATAATAATATTCGGATGAGACACTTAATGATCTCCGATTGAATTGATTTTTGGTACACTTAATCTACACGACGAGCTCTACGAAATGAACGATTTCAATCATTGGAGCGAGACCGATTTACAGTGCACAGCACGCTGTGCAGTATGGGGCTGCACGTCATGCTCCTCCAGTCCCGTATTTGTGTGCTGTCCGGTTGACTTGAAAATATTGCGTGGAAAAGTCATGTACAATAGCTTGGAGTGAACGGATCTCGTAGGATTTCCTCTTCAATTTTTCGAGAGCACGGAATAAATAATTATATTTTTAATTAATAAATCGTCTACATGAGAATTTCATGGCTAATAATTCTCACTTTAAAATACACAAGATTGGAAGTGCATTACACTAAGACAACCAAAAAATGTGGGGACTGTTGTTAAAAAAAATTAATTTTGAAGATAGGGAGGGAATCTCTGCTAACAAATACTCTTAGATATGGTGTCTATGGACATCTATTTATATGCACCTTCTTCTTTTTTTGTGCTTGGCATATATATATACACACTATATATATTAAGTAAAATGGTAGATTAATGAGAAGGTTTAATATGATGACAAGTGGCAACACACTATTGGTTATGCTTTTCAAAATCAATTTGTGAAAAGAAAAAATAATTGACAAAAATAGTTTTTTTTTTTTAATGTGCAAAAGATAGTTTAAAAATATGATAAGAAAAGAAGTTACGAAATGCAGATAAAAATTGCATAAAAATATGATAAGAAATGAAATTACAAAATGATTAATATAAGATAAGCATAACTTTGTGTAATTAGGACTCTTATGATCTGTTCTTATTCAACTCAAATTTTCATCCTCCGTGCTACTTCATCTAAACATTATCGAAGTAGTAGTATAGGTTTGAACGTGCGCGCATTTCTTTCTGTTTTCAACTTCTAGATGTCCTTCGCGTGTCTTAGATTCCAACTGATATATACTTATGACTGGGTGCAAATTGGAATGGGCCGAAAAATAGTTAGAAATCATATCATAGTTGCTCTCACTAAAACACTCTTCACCATAATATATAGCAAGATTAAGTTTTTATTTTATTTTTTGATAAGTAGCAAGATTAAGAATATTTTGTCTATATATATATATGATCGTTTAAATAGATGTGCGATGCACTGCTAGTTCCACTTATTGATAAGTAAATAGTTATGTATTTTCATTTTTAGTTGTTCAAACTAGGTTTTCTGAAGTAACATGTTTTTTTCTTTGTTATAAAAGACACATAGAATTCCATAAATATGTACTCCTACTTGTCTACTTGTTTAGAAGAAATAATTTTACACGGTTTGGAAGTATCTTTTCACCATTTCATTTATTATACGTGCAATTTGAAAAATTCGAAACCCTCGTCATTCATCGATCGATCATGCAACATTTAGACATTATGTGAGATGTTTGAATTGTATTTTAAAACAATATTCACCTAATAGAACTACAACTATCCAAGTGATATTAACAAGTCCAGAATACATGGAAGCACTTTGCTAAAATTTGGAAATAAAAAATTATCGTAGGAGTAATTGATTTTGGCACTTCACTTTTTGATAACCACACTCTAACATTTATATTTTTTGTTCAAATTACGCTTATTCTTAACACTAGAGTTTGGTTATCAAAAAGTGGAGTGCCCAAAATTATTCCCTTAAATTAGGCAGTTAAGAATAGACAAATTGTACTTTAATATAAAAATTTATTGCAGAATGTAAAACTATTCATATCATATACTATCTCAAAATACCAATACCCATCACTACTTTTCAAACACTATCACCGTCATTTCTTTAAAAAATAATCGTATAATATCTATCAACATTTTAGAAGTTGTCCTGCAAAATCTTACTCCATTAAATATATGAAAAAGTTGAAAATAAGATATACTGTAGATATTATACTGCATTTTTTTTTAGTAGCACTATTGGTACCGACCCCGTCGGTACCGAAATCATAGGGATGGCCGCGCCGGGCCATCTCTAGCCATTGGACGGGCAATTCGAGCCGTCCAAAAATTCTATAAAAAAAAATTGATGGGCCCCTAGCGCGGGAATCAACGGCATCCGAAGTGTGTAGAGTACTTGATCCGAGCACCTATTTTTTTTGTATATATGTAGGCCCCTCATTTTTTTTTTTAATTTTTGGATGGCTCGAATCGGCCGTCGGGTAGCCGGAGACGGCCCGACACGGCCGTCCCTACTATTTCAATACCAACCCCGTCGGTACCACTATCATTTTCGATTTTTTTTTTGGAGGAGTCTCTATGTTTTGGAGATTTAGTATGAGGTCTCGACACAGAGACTCGATAGAAATCATGATTGGAGTGACATGATAATCCGTAATAATATACAAAATTTGATTGGAGATTCTCTAACCAAATCTTCTCCCTTCTGAGAATCTCACCAAAACGTGCCCGAAAAGTAAAACCTTCTCCCTTCTTAATAATCTCATAATCAAATGTGCCCGAAAAAGTATAAAAACTCGTTTTTACTTGACCAAAAGGTTATTTTGCGTGTTTGATGGAAATTAGGGGAAAAGGACGTTTCCCTGTTAAATACAGTCCTCCAAATCATTCTAAAGACCTAATAATTAAGAAGAATGATTTTTTATCACTTTCTTTTTTGTTAACGTCATTCCTTTATAAGTATATTTTTGCATCAAAAATACACTTGCAGAAAATTAACGTTAACGCAAAAAGAAATAGCAAAATCAGCAGCCATAATTAAGCCACCTAATCCTTGCCGATCCTCCCTCGCTTGTCTCTCTGGTAAGCTATGAGCATTCCCCCTCACTCGGTGGAACTTCCAATTAAAGGCCAGATTCTTGAAATTGGGAGAAAAGGGGAAAAGGGAATTCAAGCACAATCTCCCCCAGAAAACAGCCTTGCTTGCCTCAATCAAGGTTTTTTTTTATTTTCCCTAATGGAGGGTCCTAGGTAGCGGTGCAAAATAGGCGAGTTTGGATTAAATTGGGTAAGTTATAAGTGAATTAGGTCTTTAATAGGTTATTGACCCAATTAATTAGAAGTCCAATTACCCATATCCAACCCAACCCATTTATTTAAAATCAAATCCAACCCGCCCATTAATCCAATTAAAATTAAAAATGACTCAAATACCTATATAGACTGAAATGACCATATCACCCTTGCACATTTAAATGATCAAATTATCCTTGCATACTAAAGTTACCATAATACCCCTATATACTAAAATGACCAAATTACCTCTATATACTAAATTACTGAACCGAATGGAAATTCTGCTGAAATTTTAGACTTAGCAATTCAGAGTTTTGAGGGTTTTTTTTTTTAACTTGATTTTCTCTTCTAAATTGTGGTGATTTTTATGTCCTATTAGCTTCTTTAAATCTTCTGTTAGATTAACATATAATTAATGGAGAATAAAAAACATAGGAAAAAAAAGAAAAACACAAACCCAATGGGGTTTAGTTTTGTCGAATACGTCAAACAACTGGCCCAAATCAACCACATTCCTGTGAGAGTAAGACAGAGTGAGCCTCGCACATGGGTTTCTCAAATAGAAAGCTACGATCTTGTTCCCTCTCTAGGTGTTTATTAATAACACGTCGAGGGAGCCGTAGTCGGCAATCGGTGTGGGCGACGCAGCCGAGACAGCCGCGAGCTTGCCGTCAGAAGAGTTCTTTACGGAATACGGAGTAGGTGGGCGGAGACGGCGGGAAGAAGGCGAGTTTGGAAGCCAGGTGAGATATGAGACACCCCATTGCCTCACAGTCGCGAATGGGTCACCTAGTGGCCAAGTCACGTGTCCAATGTGCATTTGTAGTTTTGTACGTCAGGGACTATGCAATACGTAGTAGACAAGATCACGAGACGAACAAAATGATCACTCAAGGCTCGGCTTAGCCCACTGCTCGTTTAGTAATTGAGTCGAGTTTAAACTCAAGTTTCAGGCTCGAACAATAAATGAGTCGAGCTCAACACTCTGAATTCTCGGCTCGTTTTGTTTAAACTTGGCTCGAACCGGACTCGACTCGTTTACAAACAAAAGAAGTTTGAGTTTGAATTTTTGGTTCGTTTAGTGTCACTACAAAACTTGGCTCGACTCAGCTTGTACTGTAACGGAAATTCGTAACATGAAACCGTTCAAACCGAGTCACCAGTTCCCGATTTGACCAAGAAAACGATTCGCTTTACGTAACATGTTTACTTTTGTGTTTTTTTCATTTCTGTGGTAGTTCTATTTTTTTATTCGGTAATGTTCATGACCCATTGGACATTTAAATTGACTCAATTGAAACCCAATTAAGACCCAATAATAAATGGGTTAGATGAATTTGGACTCATTCTAACCCAACTAATAAATGGGTTGGGTTTGATCTATTTTTTAATATGTGAGTTTGGGTTTCTTAATGGATCAGGGTTCAATTTGTCACCCCTAGTCCTCGGCCAGCTTGCGTGCATCTTGGATTATCCTCTACAGCCCATTCCATAGCCGTTTCACGCTTACGCGTACTCAAGAGTTGCTGACAAGTGGAATTGAATCTCTTAGTAACTTCAATTCGTTGATTATTAAATTTTCTTTACTGATAAAAAAAATAGAATTGAACCTGAGACTTTAATAACAGAGAACAACCTTGTAAGTTTCGAGCCAAGCCCTTACGACCCGATTGGATGCGAGATGAGTTTTTGGGGTATTATTTATGGAGGGGTATAAGATAGTAGAGGGTATTGTTTATGAAGGTGGACCCACATTAATAGGACTTTTATAGAGGGCATAAAAAAATAGTTGGTTTGGATAAGATATTAAAAAATAAGGATAAAATAGTACTTAATTTCGATGTGGGATAAAATGGATAAGGTTGTTTTATAGTTGAAATATTATAGCATCCGCAATGGTTATAATTAAAACAAATAACAAAAATGTATCACGTCATCATTTAATTATCCATTTAGTCCACAATCAAACTTAACAACCTTTCTCTCCACATTGGTTATTTTTGCATCTATAACCAAAACAGAAAGTCTATTGGTACAGAAAAAAATCTGTACCAGTGGATACAAACCTCTTTTTGGGCCCATTTTGGGTCTCAAAAAAATTATCGGAGTCGTTCATTTTGTTTAAAATACTTTGCTTATGGTCAAGCTTAATCCGGTATCAGTAAGAGTATTTACAAAACATCCAAACTTTGCTCTAGAATTCAGGAGAGCAAAGTTTGGATGTTTCGTAAATACTCTTACCAATACCGGATTAAGCTTATTTTTTTTAGGGACCATAAGCAAAGTATTTTAAACAAAATGAGTGATTCCGATCATTTTTTTAGACCCAAAATTCAATAGAATAAGATTTAGGGTTTGTTGGTATTTGAGGAAAGCAAGAGGAGAAAAGAAAAAAAAATTAAAAAGCTTTTTTTTTTCCATTTTTTGGTTTGAGAAGAAAAAGATAAAAGGATAACAAAATAAAGTACTCCATTAAAAAATTTCTTACACTTTTTTCACAATTTTCTTCTTGAATATTGTTTTATATTCCCTCACCTTCTTTTTACGCAGCTTCCAAAGATGCTTCGGCCTAAAAAAAGGGAAAATGATGGCTAATGACGTGTTTTGATAATTAATACTTATTAAAGACATATTGAGAATATTTGTTAATGCTGAAAATGTCATCAGTGGGCATTAATTGTCAAAACACGTCATGGGCCGTCATTTTCCAAAAAAAAAAAAAAATGGAATTGTTAGAGGACTGCGAAATGGGCCGGGCAGCTGGCAGTGTGAATGGGCTTCTGACCCAATTCGCTAACCGGTGTTCCTAGAGAGATAGACAGAGAACAATTCAGCCCATCCTTGCAGCCAAGCCCAGTTTATAGCTTTTGGAAGTAGCATAAAAGCGGCCCATTCAAAGTGGGTTCCCAGTCGGGCCGAAATAGGAAGTGAGTACCAATATTCCGAGCGCGTGAAATTTCATTCACAATTATGCGCTTTCGAAAAAATGAAAAATTCGTAGCGCGTAATTGCGAATAAACTTTCACACACCCCCCCAAAAAAAGTCCGAATTTCGGGCTTGGACGGAATTGATAAAAAAAATTGATACACTTTAAATTGGCTAATTAGATCATAATCAAATCCACTATGCTTGCAAATGAACGATTCAGATCGTCAGGTTGAAATGAATGATTCAGATCGTCGGGTTGAAATCCATCGGTAGCCACTTCCTAATTTGAAAATGATAGTTGCAAGACATCCCTTTTATGTTTGAGAACGTCTAACAAAGTTGGATATATTAATTTTCTTTTCTTTGTTTCAAAAACTAAGCCAAAAAAGAAGAAGCAATGTGTAGAATGAGCCTTTTGAGTTTTTGGCTTTGACAGAAAGAAGTGGAGTTTTTTTTGGGTCTTCTCAGGTTCATAATTTGGACTAGATCATCCAACTATGCCGTTTGTGGGTTTTTCCTGGATCCACGTTAATAATCGAAACCGTTCAAATTCTATCTTTAATATGATTTCTGTATTCATTTATCTTGAGGTGAGGGAATTGGAATTGGCTTTTCAAAAGCAGAAAAAGGTGAGAGAGACTTTCAAGTGGAGTTTTTTTGTGTTTTTCCCCATTTTGTTCGTAGAGGGACTTCATCATCATCAAGTATTGAATCATATGTAGGCAAAGTAGCCCAAGAAGTGAGGAGGGACCTCACACATGATACCAAAACCCCCCAGTCTTGTTCGGTTGGGCCGCATGGGTGATGATGTGTACATCTTTGTTCAGTAGCGCAACCGACAGTTCTTGGGCCCCCGCTAAAACGGGCCCCTACTTGTACGTAAAAAGACTAGTAATCTAATTTCTCTCAAAAAGCTCCAACTTGACTTTTGAGACTTTATTCGTTTTGGGGCCTCAAAATCACTGGACACGGTTTTCAATAAATTTTGAGAAATGACGGCTTAAAACGTGTTTTGATAATTAATATCCGTCAAGAACACGCTGAGAACATTTGTTAATGATGAAAATATCATTGGCCGATATTAATTATCAAAACACATCATTGGCAGTCATTCTCTCATAAATTTCCTCTATCTCTCTCTATTACTCATTAGTCATTACTGTTGGGTCCGGAGTGCGCCCATGAATTTTGGTTAAACTATCACTTGTCGGACTGTTTTTCCACCAGCTCTCCTAAAATCAATTGGTGTTAGCAAATGTTTCAATTAAGTCTTTTATAGTATTTGACATCGCACCTGCAAGTTTGTTTTTAGAGCGGTCGTAGAGAGTAGTATTGTATAACGAAATCCATGAAGGCATTCAGGGCCCAACAATCTCTCCTCACAATGACGCTCCCTCGACTCGAACCCATGACTTTTTGGCTCTTATACCACTTGTCGGACCGCTTTTTCAACAATCGGTTTTAGAAGAGATGGCGGAAAACCGGTCCGACAATTACTCTGAAAAACCTCCCTTAAAATCCAAACCGAACAGGCCGACTCTTTTGCACTTTTAGCTAATTCATCTCTCTAAAAATTCTTTAACAGGCTGGGAAAGCAACTTGAATTTTTAAAGGTGTATTAACGCTTTTAATACTTTTAAAAAACTACCCCATAAGAGTAACTATTTGGGGTATCGCAACACCACCACGTGATGCCAAATACTGTTCTCCACCGCAACCTTATTTGGAGTTTATGCACATAGTCCTTGGCTCCATATAGATTTATAGCAGATATAGGTGATGAGGAATCACATAACGGTGCTCCAAGTGCACCGGATAGTTGTTCCTCACGGGGAAGTAGAGCGACTGGATGTAGGAGTACTTTGTGCTGGACGTCAAAGATGCGGACCTGGAGACCCTGCCAAGCGCCCCTGCTTGGCAAGGGTGCCGAGCACATCTCAGCCGTCCAAAAGTGTTTTGCACGATCCAGATGTAAAGGTACCGAACGGATTTAAAAAAAAGAAGAAAGCAAAAGGAAAAAGATTTTTCGATCCGGGCCGTTGATTCCGAGATAAACGGTTGAATTGGCCGCTCGGCACCTGCTTGGCAGGGGTGCCGCTTGGCAGGGTCCCCAGGTCCCAAAGATGCCCCCTTTTGCACATGCGGTTGGTGCGTAAACTGTAAACAACAAGGAATGCATAAGTACGTACGTACGTACAATATACGTATCCTGACATTCACTTTATTAGTATTCGTATATTCGTCTGTATAGGGTCGTTTGGTAAGGGGGTAACTGGGTAAGGGGCAAAATAGTAAATAGATATGCCGGTTCCATTAAGTCCGGGAAAGCAGGATGGGTTCCAATTTTGGGACCAGGGGAGTGTGCTGCACAGCTACGTGCTGCGCAGCATGTTGTGCAACTGCTAGCGTCGCCTTGCCGGCATCGGCCCAACGATCGGATACGTCCATTGCGTAGAGCTTGTCGAGTATTACAAGTGTACCAAAAATCAACCCGATCAAATATCGTTAAGTGCCTCATTGGAACACATATAATTCGAAAAGAATGGATTCAGTGGTTTTGATCCAGTGTTTCATATTCATTAGGATTCATTTTTTTCCAAGTTATATGTATTCTGATGAAATACTTAACGATATTTGATCGGATTGATTTTTGGTACACTTGTAGTACTCGACGAGTTCTACGTAGTGGACGTCTCCGATCGTCGGACCGATGCCGGCAAGGCGGCTCCAGCGGCCGCACAACACGTAGCTGTGCAGCATACTCTCCCAGTCCCCATTTTTGGGTCATTTGCGATTGCGCTTTCAATTATTGAATTAGATATATTTTCTCAAAAGAAAAGCCAAGTTGGCTTTTAGTTATGTCGTTACACAAATTTTTTTTCATGTTTGTTATTGGACTTTTTTGGTTTTTTTATTTTGAATATTTTTTTAAAAATTGGATAAAAGTCATAATTTCTTTACTTTTCTGTTTCCTCCCATCCTCTCGTCGAGGTGAATCAATAATTCACAAAACTTTGAAGCAAACCTAATGAATGGGAAAAAACATGACAAGTTATATATAACTTATGTATAGACCATTGCCATTGGTTTGACAAGTTTTTGCCAATGCTGTCCTGCTCCTGCTCCTTCTTCTTTTTTTTGGAAAAAAATAGCACTTCATTATTTGAGTACAATTTCTATTTTTGTGCCTAATTTAGGACAACAAATGACTTTGGATAAACTTACAGTATCACCCGTCGGTCAGTACTCTTGATCTCCAGCATTTTGATATAAATTCAATGGTTAAAAATGATTAAAGTCAAAATTAGAGAACTTTCCGGTAGTTACTTACTAAATCGCATTGACAAAAATATAAAAGATGAAAGCAAGAATCAGATAATCTTTTCAGTTCAATTCTATTTCTTCTGTAATTTTATTTTAAAATTTTAGAAGGTCGGGGGAGGGAGAGATTGTGCTATACTAAATATGTGTGTGGCCTCGTTTGTTAGCACTTACAATCTAACTTATTTAGCTTATTTTCTTTAAAAAAAATAGATGAATGGTAACATATTTAGCTTTTCTAGCTTAGTTGACCCAAATAAGTGAGATTATTTTAAACTTCAATTTATAGAATTTTTTTTTAGCTCATTTGAAGCTGTAAAAATATATTTTACAGAAAAGCATTTATTCAAGAGTGCCTCGACGCAATAGTTAAGGTTAATCTTGACAATAAACTATTATACAACTTATTAAACAAACAGTTTGAAATTTTAATTTAGCTTATATATGAAAAGCTATACCGAACACAAATCTTCAATTTATTTTAAGTTTTCTAAGTTAATAATGAAAATAACTATAATCTAATAATCTAACTTATAAGTTGTACTAACATTAATATAAAAAAAAAACAAAACAAAACCCAGAGCTGTCTTTTAACTTGGATGGTCTGGTCCGTTAATGTGGTGGGCCCTTTTCGTCAATCAATAATTAAATTTTCTAAACGATTTAGAATGGCCTAATGATTCCTAATTCGATTCTTGGTTCCTATTCCTTTTCGGTAAAATAAATCAGTCTCTAGAAAATGACAATTTATAGTGAAAGGTATCCAAACATTGAGAATCAGGTGAAACAAGTCATTTTCCCCCTACCCACCATTGGTGCTAAAGTATAAATGTGTGGAATATGAGTCGGTGTTGGAATCCTTGTCACAGGTCTTGTTCAATTTCCCCCCCTTCTTATAATCGGATTTCGGGTTAATTAGTTTGCGCGCACCTATCAATTCTAGGGGATTTTAAGTTAACGACCGTAAAAACCCTCCGGTGGCCCCAAGACAAGTATTGTTTATTGGATATTATAAATTTCCTACAATGTTATGGATCAACTTTATTTTTTCTGGCGGATCGAAAAAAAAAACTTTATTTTTTCTGCGAATGAATTTTATGAAAGAAAGTTATAAACAGCTAAACACAAAAGGTGGACTCCACACTCATGGATTGAGAAATCCTGTAGTGCAAGACACTCTGTAAAGCGTACACGGACTATCGATTTTGACAATGAATGATTGAGATATGATTTTTAATTATGACCGATTTACCGATCATAATTGATTTTTGATCTGAACTATTGATTGATGAGATCGACAGCTGTGTGTCGCCTTACACATGTACTACACGGGGTGCACAAAAGCACCCCCGGATCCCACACTCGCTGCAACATGGTTCTACCACTTCAATGCATGATGCAATACATGGATGGGATGCCTTTATTTATCATCACTCCTAAAATAGCATCACCAGTAGTATTTTTTTGGCCATAATTTGATAAAACTGCTCCAGTGGCGGCAAAGCAAAATTTTGGCTCCCTTCTTCTAATACCTTCCAAATATCATTTTCTTAACTAACTTTAGAATTATCAATTAATGTTTATGTACACTTTCACTATTTTTTAACCACCTTCTAACCACGAATTTTAGGGTTCTACCTAATTTTATTTTTTTATCTACATTTCCCTATCTAATTTTCCAGCGAAGATATAGCTCACAATCTCCGACAAAGTTTTCTGGGCTAAAGAATTTTCATGAAATTTAGTGAGCAGATTTACAATTTTTTTAGTTTTCTCCGATTATAAAAATTCTTGGGTTTTCTCCCAAGAATATTTTTTCTTTTTTCTTTTTTTTAGAAATCAATTATCTTAAGTTATTAAGAGTTGTTGTATCTACTATGGTTCTTGATTTGGTAGTTGAAAATGGGAGGGGAAGCTGATCTGGCAGAAGTAGCTAGGGCCATTTTCCTGGCCAAATTTCGCCATAGTTGGCCAAGGCTATTTTTGGGCCGAAGATGTGGCATAGCGTTGGAGAAGTGAAAAATGCCTGGGAACCAATTTTTGGGTTTGGCTGAAGGTATGGCCTCCCGTTAAGACAGAATACCTATGTCCTTTTAATGCTATATATAGTATATATGAGCCACAATAAATGTCCAAATGAATTTTTTTTTTCCAAATCATCGGTGGGTATTGGACATTAATATGAAGGATATAAAACGTTTTTTTAAAAGCATTTAGCTTAGTATAATTTGTTTGATGGGCAAATGGTAAATCCATATTTTTGCTTTTCTTTACTGTCAGACTTTCTTTGAAAAAATAGTTTTCTAGCTTACTTTTTAATTTTTAAGAAGACAATCTGGAATTTTTTTTTCTCATTCATTAAACCTAATCTACTCTGTTCTAGGCGCTTTGGGAAGAGAATGGGTACTTACGGGAATCGAACTCTGTCGATGTGCATAATGAGTATAAGGGAAGCACCAATTACTGCACTCCACTTGCCAATCCGGAAACATTTGCAAAGTTCTGATCTCCGATGAATTTGTAATGGAGTATTCCCGGGCCAACAATGCTACGTGCACAACGAGAGGCACACAACAAGGAATGCAACTAATCGCTTACCGTCTACTCCTATTACAGTAATAAATGGTCAAAGATTTGTTTTACGAAAAAGCATAAAATAAAGAACAATCAAATAGCAATTGTTTAATGACTTTAAGTTTTGACCTAAAATCATTACTTGCTTTTCCAGAACAGTTGCGGATTCAGCATTTCGCACTGAAATTAAAGACTCCATCTGAAACCTGGGTCAAGCACTTTATAATATTATTGTGTCTCAATATTGATCTTGTGGATTGGAAAAAAGAAAAATAAAGGGAGAAAAAACGAGAAGAATCTGATTTTTTGCTGTATATGATAGGTTTAAGAGATGAGTATTTTTCTCTGCAATTCCATTTTCCTCGATAAGTACATGATCCAAACATCTCTGAGGGTTTTGAAATTTATGTCACACTTCATTGCGTGATACAAATGTAAGTGTGGGTTAATGGAAAATTCGGTTTAAATCATGTGGTGATTATTTAATAATAAATCTATGTCAAACTGACATATGACTTGAATGCATAAGGCTATGTCCGTTGTGAGGAATGTTGCATGGAAAATTGTATTTTCTAGCAAAGTAAAGAAAATTAAAGTAAAAGAAAGAAAATATTTGTTTTCCTATGTGAGATCTATAATTATTTCTTCTTTTTCTGAAGAATCTATTTTTTCAAGAAAGTGTTTTCCATCAAAAAATCTGAAGTTATGATGATTCCGACAACTTTCTTTGTAAGCAAGTTGCAAAGAAAACAAAAATTTCATCCTTTCTATAGGGGAAAATCTTCGATATACACCCATTTAAGGTGTGTATTATATGCATGTATTGTGTGATTCATATTGTGTCACCTCATAAAAAATTACTTGTAGGATTGGTCATTCGTAGCATTTTATTTCGTACCATAACTTTTATATTAAAAATTCCTAATTTTTCATCAATATGATTCGTACTCCCTCCGTCCCTAAATAAGTGTCTAGCACGCAAAATTAGGCCTTCAAAAATATGCATTTGTTTTGTTAAAAAAATTAATTTTTTTTCACAATTCAATAGATAGCAATGAGTTTTATTAGATTGTGAAGAAATTTAAATTTTTTAATAAAAAATATGCATGTTTTGTAAAGTCTGCGCGCCGGACACTTATTTAGGGACCGATGGAGTAATTTTTTAGCAATAAATTTATAACATTTTGAAAATCATAATATTTTGATGTGTTTTAATGAGGGCGCAAATGATATACACCCAAATAAAGAATAAATTGAATGGAGCATGACTCTGTTTGTTTAGGGTATCAAAACTCAGGCTGGGTTCTAGAATCAAATTAAGAACTTATTTTTTATTGAATAAGAAGGGTTGTTCCGAAAAATAATAAGGGTTCTACTTATTTTGGAAGAATTTATATAGGTACCAATGGGCGCCGAGAGGGAAATCATACCGGCGGTCATGCCAAGCCGTCTCCGGCCACCGGACGGCAGATCCGAGCCGTCCAAAAATTCTAAAAAAAAAAATCGAGGGGGCTCGCGCAAGAATCAACGGCATCCGAGGTGTGTAGGGTGTTTGATTGGAGCACCCATTTTTCGTGTATATATGATAACACGAAAAAGGGGTGCTCCGATCAAGCACCCTACACACCTCGGATGCCGTTGATTCCCGTGATGGCCCCCTCGATTTTTATTTATAGAATTTTTGGACGGCTCGGATCGGCCGTCCGGTGGCCGTAGACGGCCCGGCACGGCCGCAGGTACGATTTCCTTCTCCCGGCGCCCATTATCATAGCAACAGTCTTATTTTTGTATAAGGCAACTTCAAGCTCAAAAATCATGTGTTTACGCAAATAATTTTCCTATCACTATGGATCTTGTTTGATAGATCTCATTGAGATCTTTAATACGGTGCAAAAAAAAAATTGAATTTTTTTCTTCATTTACATTATTTTTGAGTTTGAAAATGTGAAAGAAACTTTTTATTTGAATTTTGTTGAATGACCTTTTTATTTTTTGAATAAGAAGTGGCAAAATAAGTACTTATTTTTTAAGAAGGTTTCCGGAACGGAGCCTCAACCCCCCTCCCTTTCTCTCCTCACGATTCTCAATAAATTTATTCAGGTACGTTTTTCTTTCTATCTCTCCGCCTGTCTCCCTCAAGACATTCATTGAATTATTTTCATCTGGTGTGATAGGCTGTCATTTTTAAAATTGTTGGTGGAATCGTAAGCACACGTCATCTTAATCAAAATTAATGATCAGAATTATGGTATAGATAGAGGCCGGCATCTCGCTATCATTACAATTTTATTAATTTTCTATCTATTTTCTATGAAAAACAAGTGAATTATGGACAGAAAATGACATGAAATCCGTGTGTTGCGATGGAAAATTTATTTGTTTTTCTAGGTTGCTGCACCGCCACATATTATTGTAGGACTTAAGATTAATGACCCATTTGTCAGGCGAATAAGGAAAAAAAAGGGGTAAGAGATGCATATATAGTATAATGGGGATTAATTAAGAAGAGGATTGCCTAACAACGATCGAGTTTGTATGATAGTTGATGGGTGGATAAGAGTAGAGCGATAAAAAAATAATTTGAAAAAATTACTTAGTCGTCCTTATAAAATCCTTGTAATGAAAATAGAAAAAGAATTGGAGGGTTTTGGAGGGCACTCCAGTAATTCTATGTATCCAGATAAGTTAACCATGGGTGGGGTGGAGTCTTAGGTTGTGTTCCACTTAACTTTTAACAAACTAAGTTAGTTTTGTCCTTATTTGAATTTTTTCGCATCTATTAGTTTTACGCCAAACTTTTGTGAATTATTGATTTGTCTCGACAAGAAGAATCGAAAAAGAAATTTTTTTTACTTTTACCCAAATATTTTGGGAAATAACAACATTTAAGGAAAAAAACTCAACTTTGTTTTATTTTTTTTGCTAAAAAATGGTTATTTCCCAAAATATTTGAGTAAAGTAATTTTTTTATATTTTTCCGAGACGAATCAATAATCCATATAAGTTTGGCACAACAATAAAAATTTAAATAAGAACAAAAAATGTTGAAAGTGCTAAAAGTTAAGCGAAACATGGTCTTAGTTTATATCATATGGATAAACAATTCAAGTTTTTTTTTTTTTTGACACGAACAATTCAAGTTTGGGTATTTCCATTGATCAACAAGTTGTGAATCACAATTTTTTAATTTTGTCTTTATTTAAAAAAATTCACGTTTGTTAGTTTTGCGTTAAATTTGTATGTATTATTGGTGAGAGCTGCTTTTCGCCCCCCTCCTGACACACACCTCTTCCCACCTTTTTGTCCATTTGACCGAAATACACCCACTCCACTCTTTAATCCCTTTCTTAATTTAATTCTTTTCTTTATTTAATTGCTTTTATCTTATTTATTTAATTCCTTTCTTTATTTTATTGAAATACTTATTTAATTTTAATTTGATTAACTCAAATTATGTTTTCAACTAAATTATGTTTTTTATGTTTAAATTTGCATTTATATTTAAGAATTTTACATTATTTTAATTAAAGACCCCGTTCCACTAACAACTTTTTTCACTTTTTGTTTGTCTTTATTTGAATTTTTTTTTGCGTTTTCTTAGTTTGTGCCTAATTTTTTTTGGTTTTTCGATTCATTTCGTCAAGACGAGTCTGAAAACTAAAAAAAAATATTTTTACCCAAATATTTTGAATAATGACCACTTTTTTTTTTATACTTAAAAGTGGTCCTTATTCAAAATATTTGGATAAAAGTAAAAGAAAATTACTTTTCCGATTCGTCTCGTCGTCGAGACGAATCAATAAGTCACAAAAATTTGGCGCAAAACTAACAAACGCGAAAATAATTCAAATAAGGACAAAACTATGATCAATATTGATAAGCACCCGTTAATGCAATGCAGGGTGCGCTAGTATCTAGTTTTAGTTAATTTCATCGCTTAATTAGTTGCTTCTTAATTGCGTTTACTCATAAGGTATGTTTTTAGTGCTTTCAGGTAAATCGTGTGAATAAGGCATATTTTGACATCATCCATAGCCCGAGTGCGTCCAAGTACCCGAGGAACCAATGAAGACCCTATCGGCCCCTGAAAATCTATCTAAGTATGGAAAAATCACTTCTCGAAAAAATATCGATTTTCGAGATAAAAAATGGCGGTAATTGATCCTTGAATTTTTCCAAGAGCAACTTCAAAATTGCAAGGTTTTATTCAAAGATTAAGGTAATGTTTTGAGCCATTTATTCGATAGAAAAGTGTGTTGTTTTCTGTTTTACACTAAAAGCTGGGGGTCAACATTTTGATTGGATTGAAATTTCAAAATTCTGGTAATGCCATTGTTTCCAAATAGGGGGTACTTTCTTATTTTCATTAAATAAATTAAAGTAAAAGAAAAGGTAAAAGAAAGGTTTAAAATGCAATCTTTACTTAAGTTTAGAGAATGAAAATAAGAAGTTGAATTGCCCGAGCAGAAGCTAATTTGCCCGAGCAGAAGTTGTCATTGCCCGAGCAGAACCTGTCATTGCCCGAGCAGAAGCAGATTTGCCCGAGCAAGAGGAAGGCAGCCAAGGCAGAATTCTGAGCTATTGAGCTCGGCATCGATGGGATTCCATATTTTACATCGATGCCGAGATCCTTAGTGGTCCGGTCCCTTAACCATCTCGGCATCGATGGGATGTATCGTGTTACATCGATGCCGAGCCCCATAGCAGAGCACTCTAAGGCCGTTGCCATCGATGCCGAAGGACTTAAGAGCGAATTTTCTGAGCATCTTGGGAATATTTCAGGCGCGGATCCCCGGAGTATTTAAGCTTATGTCATTATTTTGTACAAACAAGTAGCATAGATTGAAGAGTACTTTTTTCTAGATCTAGGATAAAATTCAATTTGCTTTTTGAATTGTTCTTGCTGTTCTTCATTTTTTCAGCACTCATATTTTAATTTTCTGTCCTTAGTTGTTAATTTTTGTTATTGTTGCCTTAATTAAAGTTGTTTATTTTCTCCCGATCTATCTTAGTCTCTAGTTTAATTCAAGTCTTGTTATTTCATTATGTTAAGTAGATTTTCTCTTGCTCCTATCTCTCTAGATATGGGTGAGTAGTTTCAAGGGTTAGGTCATGGGATGATTAGCATCTCATGGCTCGGGCAAAAATTGCATTTTACACCCAATAAAGCTTTAAACTTTGATTTGAAAATTGATGTGGGGTTCGGGTTTGTTTGATAAATCACCGAGGTGTTAACCTCTTTGATCTTGTGTAGGAGGTAGCGTTGTCTACCTACCACATAAGATGCTTAGAGCTCTTTTGCACGAGGTATTTGTCAAATGAATTCTAGAGCTAGCTTGATTCTCAAATCATTCTATTTTCCGATTTGAGAACTATAATCAAGTATCTTAAATTGTGTAGTTGGGTGAAGAGTGTGGTCTAGCTCGAGTCTTGAGCGCTAATAATTCCTAGACCTAGCCTATCTTTTCTCTAGTTAATTCGCTTTAATTTACCCATTTTATTTCCACCTTTTAAAGTAAAACAAAGTTGGCCGTCTAAAGGCCGAAAACCCTTACTTGCTCTACAAATCCAGCGAAGTCATATAATTATTCCCTTGGGTACGATCCTGAATTTCCGGTTATTATGCTTCAATCGACGAGTTAAACCCTACGCTTGGGGTATTATTCCACATTATATTGGAGAACGAAGCAAATATGTTCTGCTGGTTCCCATTAGGAACATCATTATCAAATGATCAATTATTTGAAATTGAAAAGTTATAGTCATCCATTGTTCCGCCCCGAATTTTCCGCTGCTGCATTCCTAGAAAATTTGGGATTCTCCGTGGCATTAAAACCAAACTTTTTTTTTATTACAGCAGTTTATGACGAAAGCCTAAGGGAAAACGGAATACATGATTTCTTAGTGGAATCTATGTACAAAAAACTCTTAAATCCTTTTGAAACACAAAGTTCTCTTTTTATAGCCTCTAGAAATAACATTTTTGGCATATGAATCAATATTTTTGGATTAGCCATGTGACCCCCTACTTTCCGATGGCCGGCGGTATTGCAGGATAGCAGGCTCCGTCCCGACGGGAGGGGGCAAGTCATGATTTATAAGAAAAAAATTCCTCTTATTTGTGCAAGGCCTTTTCGGATAAATAAAAAAGAAAAAATATATAAAAAATATTCAATAAATAAAAGAGAAAAAAGATATAAAAAAGAGAAAATAAATAAATTAAATAAAAACAGAATGTTGGGGGGGGGGGGGGGGTGTGGGGTGTAAATAAAATAAAAGAATTAATAAATTAAATCAAAACAGAATGTCTTTGGGGGGAGGGAGTGGGAAAAGCAATCTGCATTATTGGTTTGCCTCGATGAGAGGAATCGAAAAAGTAAAAAATTATGATTTTTATACAAATATTTTTGAAAATATCTATTTTTTTGACTTTTTCTTAATATATTTTCAAAAATATTTGTATAAAAGTCATAATTTTTTACTTTTTCGATTCCTCTTGTCGAAACGAACCAATAATACATGAAAGTTTGGCACAAAATTAACAAACGCAAAAAAAATTAAATAAGAACAAAATAAAAAATTTGTTGTGCACAACTTGTTGGTTAGTGAAAATACTCTTTCCTAGTTCCAACCTCTTAACCAAAATAATAGTACTAATTTAGAGGTTCCCACCAAAAAGCCCGTTGAAAAAGAAATTTATTTCCGTACGCAATGTTTTTGTCTTGTGCGGTGAAAGTCACATGTTACCAAAACGTCTATTGGATTGTACGAAAAGGTTGGAATACTCGAACTTATAGTTCTTTTGTCACAAGTTAATGTTAAACTATTTTAAAATCTAATTAATTCATCTTCCCAAAAAATTTAATTTGGCCCAAACTGTTAAATATAGAAGAAACGATGAGAAAAAGAAGAGAAAAAAAAGTTGAATTTTTGTTGGCTTACTTTTATTTCCAACCAAGTTTCACTATTATTATTAGATTTATTACCAAAAAATTACAACCTTTTTTCCCCCTTCATTAATTCTCACAATTTAGAGGGTATGTTATAAACTTATGTATGAAGTACAAAGTACAATTCATAAGACACTATATCTATTGTGCTAGAGTCCACGAGATTATTAAGCCCAGCAACTGAACCAACAACGTAAATAAACTCAACTCAATTACAAGCCCTATTGTGGGGAGAAATAATCTCAACAAATACAAAGAAAAGAACACACACACACACAGACCTTCTAGTGAGATGCAAAAGTCCTGGGCCTCCTGGCCAAGGGAGCTAACCCAAGTTGGTTGATTATTAGATAATTAACTCCGTTCCCATTTCTCTCATGCATGCTTCTAATGTGAAGACGCAATTAATTCCGTGCAATTTAATACATAAACACGACGGAGTAAATCAATCCAATAACCATACGAATCGAGCTGTATAATTTTGTGGAAAATTGTAGCATGCGCTTATATATTGGTTAGAAACAAAAATCACACATAATTTATTCTCCAAAATTAATGCAACGGTCCAGGACGGGCCCTTAGTTTTATGGAGCTCAAGGCTAACTACCCAAAATGGTGCCCTCAACGATTATTGGGCCCCGGATTTCCACAACATGGTTCGATCGACTCTCATATCCAAATAGGTGTTGAACTGATGTTCAAACGCCCAAACTACTAGCTAGCTCGATCGGAACATGCCTGATGGGTTGATTTTGACAATTAGTTATGCCCGAAATGCTAACTCGATCGGAACACGCCTGCTCGAACTGCTAACTCGATTGGAACACGTCTGATGGGTTTGATTTCAAACCTACTCAACCCGTGTTCACCCCTGTGGAAACCATGGGATTAACATTGCTAGAGTAATTGTTATATATTAATTCCAATTCAGAGGTAGTGTTTGAAAAGTACTATAGGCTTATTTCAGAAGGCATGATTGTCGAAAGTGGACAGACAAAATAAGATCAGTACGTATTCCTGAAAAATTCAATTCTCGCTAAGGTCTTGCTATAAGATGCTTACCTTTTCTGCGACTGGTTCTTATGTACTGACATTTTGTCGGGCCTTCAATTGCAGTAAGTGTGTGTGTCTAGGTTTTGGTTCATTCCCTTTGTCTTATGATGATTTTTGTATTGTCTTATGGCTTTGAGTTATGGTATTGACCAGTTTCAAAAAAATTAAATTAAATTAACTTGTACAGTCGGTTTTTTTTTGAGTGTGGGTAAATCAGTACAGTCGGTTTTCATTCCCTTGGAGCAAATTGTTGTTGAATTAGTCAGTAGAGTTAACGGCCAGCCCGAATAATTTTGATAAATCAGTTGTTCGGACCAGCTTACGCGTAGTTCGATTAATTCTGGAAATCAATTCCACTGCTCACTTTTGGGGATCCCAATTAAATTTATGGCAAAACTCTACATGGGTTGCGTGGCTCCATTGAAGTTTATAGCACTTGGAAGATTTCGAACCCGAAACCCTAGGAATGAGCAAATCTCTAAGTCTCAGATCCTGACTGCTTTGCCAACCTGGCAGCCCGTGGAACTAAAGACATTTCAGGCCAAAGGGTCGGTGCTAAGCCGGTTTTGACCACCGGCCAAATTACTAAAACTCTTCAACCATTGCATGTTAAAAGTGTAGATTTCGATCGTGTGGCAATGTATAATTGAATTTTCTTCAAAGAGTTGAAAAGGTGAAAAAACCCAAACGGAATTCGAAAGAAACCGTGTTGGAAAACATCAAATAGCTGTAGCATGTGGTGAACGTGTTAGGTGTTGCCTGTGCGGCTGTATTTAGTTGTTCCTGCATGTTTCCCACATTTATATCTCTTGTATGGTGAAATTTGTTGAATACATGTTAGGTTTCTTCAAATATGACCTAATTAGTCCCGTTCCGCTAAGGTATTTATTTTTTAAATAATTATTTTTCGTTTTACGAGACAGATCTTTCTCTCACAATACATCTCTTTTAATTCAAAAAATAAGTATTTATTTTAATCAGAGAACCACACACCCTTAGATTATTGTCCCCTTTTTTTTTTGGTGAAAGGTTATGGTCCACTTGTTAGCAGTTATAACTAACGTTAATGCTAAGGGGATCGATCAAACCCATACCGATGGGGCACCAACAGGCATGTGGGGCCATTCTGGATCTCGCACGGATGATCCGAGTCATTCAATAATTTAAAAAACAAATCGAGTTGGCTTTGTTAATAATCAACTAAATTCGATATGTGTAGATGCTCGATTCAATCTTCTATTTTTATTTTTATTCAAATTTCAGTGACTAATGGCCTCGTATGCAATATACATCTGTGTGTACATGTCCAAGTTTTTATATTTAATTTCTTACCTCGTGGATTTTTTTACATGTAACAGTGTTTACTAAGTACAATGAGTTTTCTGTGAGAGCCTTAAACAAGCTCCTTAAGTGCGGACCTTCCCATTTCTCCCATTGCCCAATTGAATTTCGATAATCTGAGCCGCTCAATGTGATCAGAACATAATTTTAAAGGTATCCGCTAGAAATCGGCAAAAAAAAGACCGGGAAGGGCTTGATTTGAGCAGTTTTTTTTGAACTGTTTAATAAAAAATTGTTCGGATAAGCCCTTCCCGTCCATTTTTTTTTTTGACGATTTCTCGCAAGGACTCTTAAAATCACGTTCTGATCTCATTGAGCGACTCGAATCCTCGAAATTCAATCGGGATCTATGAGGTTCGCACTTAAGCTAAGTAGGGGATCCCTCATAAGGAGACTCTCACTAAGTATTTTATAAAGTAAGGCCCCCTTTGGCCAACGTTTTTGTCAATTTTTTGGTGCAATCATTTTGGTTGTTTTCTGTTCTTATTAGATTTAGACCAAAATTTAACATCACATTGTTTTTCTCGATGAGAGGAATCAAAAAAGTCATTAAAAATATAGTAAAATTGAGAAAAGTTTATGTATGATGACGAAAAACACAAACAAACAAAAAAAAGTTTCTAATTTTTTTACAATATTCTTGAAGTCTAACTACATATAGAGTCAATGCTGTTTTTTTTTTTTTTTTTTGGGTAAAGTGCCAAAGTGTTGCTTTCTCTAGCTTATGGATTACGAGATATGTCACATGCCTCTGCATGCCCTCTACTTTATAGATTGGGGCCGTAAAATAACCACGGCATCAATTGCAGTATTTTTAGGATAAGTTTGGCCGTCTCATCTCACTCAAACATGTGTACTGTGAGAAGGGTTGGAGAGATTACATCGATTCATCGGGACACTCTTTATTACCAAAAGGGAAAAAAAAGTGGCTAGTCATTCTAAGCTATAGAGCGCCAATAGTTATTACGGATAAATTTTCTTGTAGAATAGGAAAAAAAACAGGTAGAAATTTTTATAGTGCTAAAAAAGTTGGAAAGAAAACTGATTACATTTTTATAAATTTCCTAAACGCTTCCTTGTAATTCCCAGGTGAATATACAATCCGAGAATATTATATCCAAGGTTTATATTCGGATAAAAATATTGAATAGAAGTAGTTCATATATATATATATATATAACATCAGGAATATATACTGCATATCGGCCTTTTATATCCAGTCGACAAATAGACTGAGAGGATATGGATATGAGCAGTAGTTGGGTGCATTTGAATAGCCCAAGGACTCGGAGAAAATTCTCTTCACACCCCCTTAATTTCTCAGTAGCTAAACCAAACACAAAACATTCTCATAAATTGCCAAGTTGCCCTTAAATCTCTTTAACAGTACCCACACCACCACTCCTTACCTTTCCCATTTCACCGAAAACCTAAATTACCAGAATTCGCCATTGTTGCTATCATCGCCAATCTAGCCTTCCGCTACCTCCATAACATTTACATATCGTGGGAAAAAATGCGCGCTGCAAGGAGTTTCAAGTAGAACTCAATTAAATTGAAACAAAAGCTCAGTTTGGTACGCAAGAATAAATTGGTAAATAACCAATTCCCATTGAATGTGAATAGTTCAAATTTCTACCAAAACGATGATGCAAGAAGATTCGCAAGACTCTTGGCGAGCATCCGTAAACTCGAAAAAAGAAAGAGTAGTACAAATCCTGATTAATTGTTCGGATACATTTGTTCGAACTAAAAGTTTTTGTTTGGATGACAATTACAGAACGGCCAAAACTGCAACCTTTAAAACTCGGTCGACGATTAAAACATGAATATCTTTAATTCCTTCAGGGGAAAGTTTACAATACACATCCCTTAAAAGGGTGTACCATATGTACCTATTTTATGGTTCATTCATAATATTTTAGCTTGTTTCGTAACTTTTGCTCTAGAATTCATAATTTTTCAGCATTACGATTCGTAACATTTTTATTATGATTCATAATATTTTGGTGTATCTCGTAATCTTTATACAATTCGTAACTTTTTAACAATACGATTCGTAACATTTTCTATATAATTTGATAACATTTTGAGGGGTGCACATGATACAAACCCAGATAAGGGTTGTGTATTGTCTTTTCCTTTGTTTGAAAGCTAAAAATTGAACATTCAAGATTTGTTCAGTCCTGTGTTTCGAACGGACATGAAGTGCAGTTTTTCGCTAGTGAGGCAATGGAGGCTTGAGGCGGCAGGGTATGAGGAAAAGTTTCGACCATGGAATAAAGACGTTTTGCGAAGTGAGAGAAGAATATAGGATGTACTATATGATTTCTATCTTGTGGTGAAAGGAAAGAGACAGACAAATGAAGGAATGTGGTTTCGATCGAAAAGAAAAGACACGGCAGGCAGTTGGGGGTAGGGATCGAAGAGGAGAGTGGAAGAGAAAGAAGGTGTCGGTTAGTGGAGGTGGTGGATATTGGATGAAAAATTTGTTGCGGTGTTGGTGGTAGAGTTGGATCAAAGAAAGATGTAACGACTCTAACCAGCTGACTTGTTAAGTCGTAACCGAATCATATGGCATTAATCTCATGTTATACAGTAATTGGTCACTTATATATATCAATTTCATTTTCTTTTTCTTTCCGACGTGGGAAAGAGTTAAGGTCTCACAATCTCTCCCCATTTTTGGCCCAATATTTTCCTAGCGGTCATGGTGTAGGATTTAGTTCTGTACAACACATCATTTGTGGCCTAGCAATCTTTCACTGGTGGTCATGGTGTGCATTTAGTTCTGTATAACACATCATCAGGCTCGTTTCAGATTCTAGAAGTGGCTTCTACCGCCATGTAAACTAGAGTTATGCTCTGATACCAACTGTAATGACTCGCGCTAATTGACATGCTAACTTTTAGCCTAATCACGTGACTTAAAAAGGTTAATCTCAGGTTATACGGTATCTGATCGGAATAACTTATATACCAATTTCACTTTTTTTTTCTTTCCGATGTGGGAAAGAGTTGGGGTGAAGAGGAGGAGGATGAATCAATTAAGGTAAAAGATAAACATGCAGGTAGCGTGAAAATAGTACTATAAAAGGATAAAATGGTAACTTCGGCTGTTAGGTGCGCAGGGACGAAGCTAGAATTTTTTTCGCATGAGGACGTACATACACAATCAAGAAATCTATAATAAAGGGAGACAACAATGCGAATTTTTGCTATCTCAAAAAAAAAAAAATACAAAATAACACAAATACATATAAAACTAAACAAGTTTTTATATCAACTTAGATTGCAAAAGTATTAACGATTATCTAATCATAACTACTAAAATCAAACACCTTGAATAGCACTCGACTGCATGTCATTAAAAGCATCTATGTTAGAGTCTGTGTTAATCGAGCAATATCTTGCTCAATATAAGTAATCAATAAACTTTTTAAGAACTCATTTTCTATCATATTCCGAAGTCTTCTCTTCACACGTTTTATAGCAGAAAAATGCACATTCTGTTGTAGCCGTTGAAACGGATAAAGTTAATATAAGCCAAATCAACCTATCGATATGACTATACTATCGTCGGCTTTCTTGTCTTCACCAACACTTCTTGACTCAACTTAGAAATCGTTTTGTAGCTTAATTTGCCGGTTATAGTTTGGTTAAAAGCCCTAATAGAAGTATAGCAGTAGTCCATTAGTATTTGATTAGATGAGACAATATTAACCCACTACTTACTCCTCTATTTTATTTTAGCCCATAACTTCAAGTAATAGTTGTTGGTATCCTTATTTTATTTAAAAGATTATAATTAAAGCTGATTAGGACAAATTTTAGTACACATAACTAGAAAAATATTATACTAGCTGTGACTATAAACCTCCTTTTTTTTTTTTTTTTAAATGAATGGGCAAATTTGCTCATGATTTTTTTTTCCAATATAATAGTAAAGGGGGAAACTACCCGTACTAGGGGTTAATAGAATTTTCCAATGACTCAACCATCCCAAACTCTTTCTCCCTAAGCACCCTTCAAACCCTAGATAACAACTGCCACTATCGTATCGATTCCACAACTCATCGTATCAAAAACCCATACGATCCACATATCCAGAATAAACATATACGACACACTCTCTCCATAAATATATACTCTCTCAATTCCAAATTGTTGGTCCTGTTTACTATTTTGGGACCTCTTAAAAAATTGACTATATCTTTTAATATATAATATTTTTTATATTAAATTTGGATATTGTTTGATATATCTCAATTAATTGTATTGAATAAATTTTTGAAATCACAAAAAATATTATAGATTGTGATGTGTCTGAAACATGATCAACAATTTGAGACGGAGGGAGTATTATGGATAAAGATAATTTATTTTCATAATGACGATCTTTTTTATAAGTACACTTTCTTTTTGTCCCCTTATGCGAGTTTACAAAATTAACCATTCATTTGTATACTCTGTCATATTTGGAAGGCCAATATTATAAATTCATCATGAGATAACAACAAAAGAAGTGTAGTGTGAAATTTACGAAAAGTCTATGAGTACATACATCACATACATATGCGTTTTGGAACCATATTGGGTCATAAAAAAATAATCTAAGCTGCTCATTTTGTTCAAAATGTGTTATTTACATCCTATGAAAAAATAAACTCTATGCAACTCCAAAATCGGTAAAGGCATAATGAAACATCCAACTTTTCTTTATAAATTAGGCCTGAATTATGAAGCAAAATTTGATATTTTATAAATATTTTTGCTGATATTGGATTAAGTTTATTTTTTAAAAAATAAAACAAAATGAGCAGCCGGATTAATTTTTTAGGATCCGAAATGGGTCAAGAACATGTATGTAGCGATGTATGTACATATACGCCCTAGATGTATGCTCCTCTAGCAAAGCTGTGATACCATATATATACCTATACGCCCTAGATTTATGCCGTTAATTGCCGTATGCTTCTCTCTCTCTTTTTTTGGTGAAATCTCCCTCTCTCTCTCTCTCTCTCTCTCTCTCTCTATTCCTTTCTCCTTCTTTACTCCCTCTCCCCTGTCGGTGTGCAGATCCCCACACTTCCTCTAGATCTAAGACACCAGACGCCTATATAATATATACGCGTACATATATCGATGGTTGAGATGGAGTATTATTAGTTACGATCTGGGTAAATAGTTGCTGTGCGAAAGCCGAGTCTGAACAACCGACTTAAAAAAGTCTATGATTGCTGGTGGTGGGGGCGGGTGCTGCGGCGTCGTTTCGGAGGGTGGGGAGGAGTGCATGAAGGTTGACTGTGTTGGCTTTCTCCTTGTTTTTGAGAATTCGAAGAGGCGAGTGAGGTGGGACTGCTCGTTTGTTATCCGGAGCCGCGGCCGGTGGGGCAAATGCGGCTGATTCGAGTTTCCGATTACTGTTAGCAATTACCTTGGTTCGATTCGGGGTTTTCAGTTTCTGTTTTTGCGATTTGGGTTTTGAGGAGGAAACTGTTTGATTAGTAGCAATGCAGCAAGATCACCGAAAGAAGGTCAGTTTTTTACTTAATTGAATTGAGTTATGTTTGTTGCTCTCCAATTTTCTCTCTCTCTCTCTCTCTCTCTCTCTCTCTCTCTCTCTCTTTAAATCAAGTGAAGGATTAATTTGATAAAAGTTCTGTATTTGAGGATCTGTGCTTTTACTCAAATATTTGGATAGAAGTTCCATTTGATATGAACCATTTCAAGGGATGGATCAAAGGTAAACAAAAATTTGAGGAAAAAAATCACTCAAAAAGTAATGGCATAAATGTAAGTTTCGAAGGGAGAAAACCCATTTACTCAATTTGTCAGAGGATTGAGTCAAAGATTATAGTGATTTTTTTAGGGTTTTTACTCCAATTTTTGTTTTAAGTAAATGGGTATTTATGAACCATCATTGTATGTTTTTGGAAATTACCTACTTATGCATAAAACCTCGTCTAATCATGTTGGATGAAAAGATTGAATGCTATGAATCCTCTCTCTTTTTAGCATCTCATCAAATCTTTTTAATTTATTGCAAGCATTATTTCCTAATTTTTTGAAGATAATGCTGTGAAAATCTTGGCCCTTACTTTCTTGAATTTGATATCATTTGGGTCAAAGGACTTGTCTTTTCCACTGTTTTTCATTAATGACGAAATGTGTGGTGAAGGATAAGGGATGTCCCGCATTGATTAAGTTTTGGGGTGCTTTTAAGTTTCTTTCCGTTAGTGTTTAGTAGAGATGCCGTTACATTTGCTTTCTCGGTGATGTGGGTTTATTCTAGTGTGATAAACCTAAAAGAGATAAGTACAAAATGCTTATGCCCTTCTATTAACGCAACATTATTGCCATCTTTATTCTCCCTTTTTCCCCCAAGTAATTGATACTCATTCTGTAATCCGAAGTGGGTTTTTTTCCTTGGAATCTTGTTTTTCAATTTATTATCCTATTTGTTTGGTCTTTACCCGTTCTTGTATCTTGGTTTTGGATTGAAATCTGTACGTGTGTTTTTGACAGTAATCTTTGTTTTTTCTGTCCTTTTGAGTTCTGAACTACAGTTAATTGGTATATAGAGATGATTGGCTTCGGGTTTGTGTCTGAATTATGCGGTTTTGTGGGATGATGGTCTTTTTCTTTTGAGTATGAACCCCGAATTTCCAATCTTTATGCTGTGTTTGGATTGTGTTTTGAAAAGTTTTTTGAAAAATAGTAGGGGTAATAAGTGGAGAGAGATAGAGAGAAAAATAGTAGAAGTAGGGAGAATCTAGGAGGAATCTAGGGGGAATTTTTTGAAAAATTCTTTTTGAGAAGAGAAGAGAACTTAGTATCGGTAATCTTTCCTATCACCCTGCGGGATCATGGTTGTATGTAGTTGTTTGTTTCAAAGTAAGAAAGTTATCTCTGAGAAGTCACAACGAGGCGAACTACAGTTAAAGGACATAGCAAAAGATTATATCTAGTTCGGTACCTTGTTTGAGACAATTTTTGATAGGTTAGGATTTGGTATGTGAATTACTTGGTCAATGGAAGAGGAAAATGAATTCAAATTCAATATATACAAGTGTTCCTTTATCCGATTTGGGTTATGTCCTCGAAAGAAGGAAGAGGAAGTGTTTGATCAAGAATTAGGTTTCCATGTTTAGAATCTGTAGACACATCAATCTGTAGAAGGGATGGGATTGGATTGATTTTCAACATACATGAAGTTGAATTTAATCATTTCCATTACTGTGGTTGTTTTCCGTGTATGTCTTTTCCTTTTCTTTAGTGCACAAGTCATTTTCTGTGGTGACTGGTGATTTATTTTACTTTGTGTCATTTGTGCAGAATTCGAGTGAGATGGACTTCTTCTCTGAATATGGTGATGCCAACAGGTATCAAATTCAGGAGGTTATAGGGAAAGGCAGCTATGGGGTTGTTTGTTCAGCCATTGACACCCATACTGGTGAAAAAGTGGCAATTAAGAAAATACGTGACATTTTCGAACACATTTCAGATGCTGCTCGAATTCTTCGTGAAATAAAGTTGCTTAGACTTCTGCGGCATCCAGATATTGTTGAAATTAAACACATTATGCTTCCACCTTCAAGAAGAGACTTCAAGGATATTTATGTTGTTTTTGAGCTGATGGAATCAGATCTTCACCAAGTTATTAAGGCCAACGATGACCTGACTCGGGAGCATTATCAGTTCTTCCTTTACCAGTTGCTACGAGCTTTGAAGTATATTCATACAGGTATTTTTACCCTTGTAGGTTTTTCCATTTCACTTAAAAACTGTATGAAGGGATATATGATATGGGGGAATATGTTGCAGATGGTTTGTTGGAGTAATCTATAGAAGAAGGGATATGTATATGCTTGGTCTGTTGTAGGGTGGATATGAGTTGGTGGATAAATAACTAAAAGGAAATTTGGCATTTAACAGAAATGCTACTGGTACAGTGCTGTACAGACAGCGCATACAGCGCGCTTTTGGGCCTGTCTCGGGTCCAACAAAGATAATCGGAGCCGCTCATGTTATTCAAATTATTCTTTTTGGGGTCTCCGTAAAAAATCAGCTCCATCCGACATCATTAAGGGCGTTTACGAAACGTCCAATTTCACTTCAAAATTTAGGCCATCAATTTAGCAAATATGGACATTTCATAAATGCCCTTCACGATATCAGATGGAGCTGATTTTTTTCAAGGACCTTAAAAAAAATATTTTGAACAAAATGAGTGGTTCCGATTATCTTTGTTGGACCCGAGACGGGCCCAAAAGCCTGCTGTACATGTTCTCTGTACAGCTCTTGCTGTACCAGTAGCTCTTGCTGTGTCCGGTTTATATACAATCTGGAGTATATTATATCCCCCTTCTATATCCAGGTAGCAAACGCTGGATATAAGTAGTTCGGATATACTATTCGAGGTGATAGTATGTCCGTCGTCTATATCCCGTCAGCAAACGAGTTGTTATCCTCTCCGGAAAAAAATATTGTGCTACTTCACTGGCTGTACTCTTTTAGGTAAAGGCACTATTTGATATGCAGTTGAATGAACAATATTAGTATTAGATTTAGCTATGGATAATAAAAGAAGTTGTGGTGGTACATTACTACATTCCCAGATCATTTCGACTGTAAATTCACAGACGAACTTGGTAATTCTTTACACATATATTATTTGCATTTTCTCACATTTCTATGAGTCTATGATGGTGGTCGGTTGTGAATTGGGCTTTTCGAAACATTGAATAGGTTTGACAGTTAGTTAATTGCCTGCAGCAAATGTCTATCATCGAGATTTAAAACCGAAGAACATACTGGCAAATGCCAACTGCAAGCTCAAAATATGTGATTTTGGGTTGGCGAGAGTTGCATTCAGTGATACTCCTACTACAATATTGTGGACGGTATGCAATTCATTAACTTTAGATCCATGCATATGCTATTTTCTTTTATCAGTTTGTATTCAACATTTTTTTATTTTCTTGACAGATTTAATTCATGGATCCAATTCTTCCACCTCTATTTCTGATATTTACAGGATTATGTTGCTACAAGATGGTATAGAGCTCCAGAATTGTGTGGATCATTCTTCTCAAAGGTATATTCTTATATGCTTTCTGATCCTATTTATTCGGGAAAGTGGAAATATAAATGGGACATGGTTTACATTCTTGCATTGGCAGCTTGTATTGATTGTTGTGCTTATACCCTCACTAGTGTATGTGAAGCATACTCTTCCCTTGAGTTCAATTTCTTAGTTTGTGCATGTATAATGGGTTCTCATGTCTGTCGTCTCTGATCAGTTTTTAATGCCTCCTTGCTGATGGCTTATGAATCTGATTCAATTGTTAATACAATAGCTTTGATAGTTTCAGAAGGAAATGACCTTTGAGCTTCTAAATTTATGGGTCTTTAAAGATTAAATCTTTTACCCATCCTCTATGCTGGCAACAAGAAACCTCCTGAAGAAAGCCACCTTACATGGGTTTCACAAATTGTGAGTTTTCGCCCCATCTTGGAAAATAATATTTTAAAAGGTTTTGGCCTCCAATCTCCTTGTTTAAGAGGCGGCCCAAGCACAAGCTGGTCCTCACTCCTCAACCTAGCTCAATATTTTGTTAAGTTTTTAAAACCTTCCCCCAACAGTAATATCATTAGCCTTATGAAAGAGATGAGGTGAACAGAGAAGAGTGGTGGATAGAGGGAATGGTGTAGATCCCAGTAGACCATTTGTCAAGCATATTCACAGTTTTTTAGGAGAAACAAATTTCGAATACGAACGCAGGTTTGAAAAATGAGTGTTCCTGTGGACAAGCTGGTTCTGGTATTGTTAGGCTTATTTGATTTATCGTTTCAAATAAGTACTGTAACCCAGTGGTAGCTTTTACAACCATGCTGTCTTGATCATATTGTGTTGTGGGTTTCTAGCTACTCGAATGCGTTTGAATTTTCTGCTGTATTGGTTGCAGTATACGCCTGCAATTGATATATGGAGTATAGGCTGCATTTTTGCAGAGGTTTTAACTGGGAAGCCACTATTTCCTGGAAAAAATGTTGTTCACCAGCTGGATTTGATGACTGATCTTCTTGGCACACCTTCAATGGACACTATTTCACGGGTATGAGGTTACTCAGTTTGCATAATCTTCATTGTGCTGCTCTATACACACCTTGCTCTGTATTTTGACCCAAAACATAAAAGAAACCTGCTCTCGTGAATCAATATTTTCCTCCTTTTGGTTTCAGGTTCGAAATGAAAAGGCCAGGAGATACCTTACTAGCATGAGGAAAAAGCAGCCTGTGCCTTTTGCACAGAAGTTTCCAAATGTAGATCCTTTAGCACTACGACTACTGGAGAGGCTGCTTGCTTTTGATCCAAAGGATAGGCCAAATGCTGAAGAGGTTTGTTATAGCATAGCAGGTCTAGTTAGCATGCTTGCAGGGACGGAGCTAGAATTCGTATAGCGCAACATAGAACCTGGAATCCTATTATTAATGTGGTTGTTGGATTTTTAAGTTTTCCTTACATTTAGTTTGAAACTCAAGCATGAATTCTACTGGATAGTATTCTACAATAAAAAATCATAGCCACTTTCTGTTCGTACTCGGCAAAGCATATATATACACATAAAAAAGGAAGTAATTATTTTCTTAACCCATTTATTTTTTTAAAAGTTTGGATGGGCCGATATAGTACATTATGACTATTTTATTTGTGTTTTATTACTATGTATTGGGTAATTCTAGCAAGGTGGAAGGTGGCTCGGGCCCCCCACCTATATACATTCCTCCTTCCCTGCATGCTTGTGTCTTCTCTTCTTCCTTTTTCCTTTTTATTTTGTCCAAGTAGAGTGGACAAATGCCGTTGTAGACTTTAATATATTAGATTTCTATGGACCTAAGAGCCAGACTGAGATCTTTTTTGGTGTTTCTGTCAGGCATTATCTGATCCGTACTTCAAAGGACTAGCCAAAGTGGAGAGGGAACCATCTTGCCAGCCAATTACAAAAATGGAGTTTGAATTTGAGAGGCGAAAGGTTACAAAGGAAGACTTACGTGAATTAATTTTTCGTGAGATTCTTGAGTACCATCCTCAGTTGCTCAAGGACTACATGAATGGAATAGAAAGGACTAATTTTCTTTATCCAAGGTTTTTGTTTTCAGTTGCTCTTCATATTAAAAAATGTCTCTGTCTTTTCTACCCCCGTGAGAATCCTATGCGATTGTATCGTTCCCTCATTTGTCAGTGTGTTTTGTGTGCAGTGCTCTTGATCAATTCCGGAAGCAGTTTGCTCATCTTGAGGAAAACGGTGGTAAAAACGGGCCAATGATTCCACCTGATAGAAAGCATGCATCTCTCCCTAGGTAAACAGCTCACAGTTCATTTGTTGTTCTTGAAGCTTTATTTGTAAAGAAATAATCTGAATTATCTGCCAATTACTTCTGTTGAGAATCAAGATGGTTAGTTTTTGTTAGTTACTCGATCTGTTTTAGTTTACCATTTAGACTTCTGTTTGAGGTTATACGATAGAGAGAAGCCACCTTATCTGGTGATGTGGTATCTGTGTGCATTTCACATGAAGGTAGAGGTATTTAAGACCATGCGGTGCTGGTGAAGTATGAATTTCACGACCGGGTATCAGTTGTTTAAAAGATCAGGAAACCTCATATTTGGTGTCTCCTTATTTTTCATAGTTGTAGTGCCTAGAAGTGATGCAAACGTGCTATGTCTTAATACAAACAACAAAAGCATAACATGATGATAAATATACATTAATTCCCTATAAAAATTAGAAAAATCAGGTCATGATACTTCTGTCCGTTGATCATATCATAGTTTGATTATATCTTCTTTTAATTTGAAATGTGGAATAGAACAATTGTCTGCGAGAGCATGTTCTCTTAGGCTGCGAAAAACATTGGAATGAAACGCAGAAAACAATTATTTTAACCCGCAAAACTAGTGAAATAATGAATCATTCACATGCATGATTATATGAGCAAAGATAATCCTATCATTTAAGGTTAGCTGACATCAGTCAGACGTTGAATGTGATTCTCACAGAATTGTTGGCAACTTGGTGAAGATATTATACACATCGGGAGCAGCTAGATTGGAGGTGGTTAGGTTGTGGGTTGTTGAGATTAATGCAATTCTCAAAAAAAGTTGATTTGAACAATTTGAAGGAAACATGATTTGAAAGAAGTGTTGGTGAAAAAATATAGTGAACAGAGTAAAATGTGAAGATGTGAATAATCCTAATCCTGTTATGCAGTCATTAGTCTCCCCAAACTCGCAAGCTGTGACAATGATGATAGGAATTGGAAGGGGAATATACCCATTCTTCATCAATACATTTATCAACCAATATCATTCAAGTTTCAACCAATGATTTAGGTTTTGCCCGATATGAAGTCAATTTCACCGGATGACACTTTGCTTGTTTATTCCGATTGATTCATGCAGGTCTACAATTGTACATGCAAATACAGTCCCTCCAAAAGAACAAGCAAATGCTCCTACCTTTAGAGATAGGCCGGGAGACTCATGCAGTAATAGGAACTCCAAAGATATGGATGGCGTTCCTGTAAATCCATCAAGGAGCTCACAGGCACAACAGAGGATACCTTTGGGTACTCTCTCTCTCCCCTTATATTTATACATACATATTATATATTGTTACATATGCTAGTCTGTTCTTTACTAATCCTTTCCTCCAAAGTACGAACACGGCTAGCTACCAGCCTTGTGTATATGTACCCGAAACACGTTGGACAAGGACGACACGCTAGGGACTTTTTAGTGGAGTCCAGAATGCATATTTTAAAAAGTTTGAGAGGCTCAAATTCCATCAATTCCCTTCTCTTTTTTTGGAATGCTTATATAGTATTAGTAATGGTTCTTTTTTTATATGTGTAACATTTTATGATTGGTTTTATATATTTGTAACTTTTGTGTACTAGTGTATGCATTTCATATCCCTAGTTTAGTAAAGTTAATGCCTTTGTTTTCCGAAGACTATAATAGGTACCTGCGGTATCAGTATTCTATACATTCAAATCAATGCGTTCTCAATGCTCCATATCCTACTTTTTAGAGAAATGGCATGATTGGTTGTTTGTGTCGTGTTTATGCATCTTTGTTCTTTTCAGTAGTTTATGTAGTCCTAATATTCGCAACTTGATTGTTGTCCAGCCAAACCAGGAAGAGTTGTGGGGCCGGTTGTATCATATGAAAATGGAAGTGTGACCAGAAATGCAGGAGTCCTCCTTCCTCCACAGGCTAACCCTCCAGCATACTGTTACCGCAGGAGCGTGTCCGGAAAGCTCGAAAGATCCTCCACAGAGACGGAAAGAGAGAGGGACTTTTCTTCTTCTTCTTCGCAAGCAAAGCAAGTCCCTCAATTTGGAATGGCTGCTGCCAAATTGGCCCCGGATATAGCCATCAACATAGACAACAACCCATTCTATATGACTCGAGCTATGGTGGATTATGGTGTTGACGACAGAGTTGCCATTGACACGAATTTGTTGCAGGCGAAAGCCCAGTACGGAGGAATTGGTGCTGCTGCTGCTGCTGCTGCGAGTGCGGCTGCTCACCGTAAAGTAGGAACCGTTCAATACGGTTTGTCGAGAATGTATTAGAACGACTGAAAATGGGTGTTATGGCCGAAGTGGATGGTAACAGAAAGAGTGCCGCCGCATTGGGTGGTTTTGTACAGAACGAGTTGAGTCCCCATTTGAAGAGTCAAGCGTCTCCTTGTGGTCTTAGAGACTAGTTGTGTTGGTAGTAAAAACAAGCAAGTTCAACTCTCTATCCCTCACTCTCTTTGTCACTCCCACTACTGTTTGCTTTAGGTCTTCGGAACCAACCCATCTCTTTGCCACGGTCTCCAATAATTTCTCTTCAATTATACACATTCTCTCTCTCTCTCAATACCCAAACCTTCCTCAAGATTAGGGGTGTAAATGGTTTGATGAGGTCTGGTTTAGGCACTTTTCCAAACCAAACCAAACCAGACATTTCGTTTTTTACATTTTATAAACCAAACCAAATCAAATATTAATGGTCTGATTTGGTTCGGATGGGTTTGGTTTGACCTATTTATTTCGGTTTTTGGTTTGTGTGCATTTTATACCAAGAAAAAAAATGCAATATATAAAAGCAAAGGAACATTACACAGCAGATTTAGCCTCCCATGGGCATGCAGCACTTACAACCCCTCTGGTCACTAGCTCTGCGTTTTTCTCCTCGCCAACATTTACTGTTATCTTACATGTACATATATGTGTATGTGTGTATATATATGTCTGGTCCGGTCGGCTTATACCTGATTAGATGGTTGCAAACCACAACCAATTTTTTCAGTTTGGCTAAAAATAAAACCGGACCAAACCGATTACCTTTAGAAGCTGAACCAAACCGGTGGTTTGGTCTGGTTTCAGTTTTATTTTTTGGTTTTTTCTTTCACCCCTACTCAAAATCAAACCCAAACAAAGTCAAATCTTTATTCCTTTTTTTTTTTTTTCTTCCTTTTAATTGTAAGGGTGTTTTTTTTTTTTTTTTATCACTGCCCACTTTGTCTCAAGGGATGGAATCCATGACGTGAATTGGTGCGACAAAAAATCGTAAAAAATCACGGAAGATAAATAAAGGTTAAATAGTGATCTTGGCCTAAGAATCAGAGGTTGATACTTATAAGATTTATTTTCATTTCAAGAAGCCTCACAATAACCTAAAATTGTACCGGATTGGATGGATGAAAATCGGATACCTGTATTTTTTCTAAAGCAACAATGCTATCCACAAAACACAAACACACAATATATAAGCGTTTTTGTGTGGTTATATACTTATTGTTCCTAAAGTATTGAACTGGCCAGCTCATCAACACACCCTTTGCTCGCTCCAAAAAGATAAATTCTGATATCTTTGATGTTATGAGCTGAGTGATAATAATGTCACGGTACAATCATAAAACCGTATTCTTAATAAAATATAAAAGTCACATAAGCACCACCCTGTAGATTATTTTTAACTTTACTTTAGAATTTGAAAAGTAAAAAAGATCTTGCTCGGATATGGGTGTTACCTTTTGATTGATCCAATAATACTTTTGTGATTTATGATCTGGAGTACATGAGGGGGCAAAGCTGGTATTGGCAGCGAGCATGTGAAATCAAAGTAATTGTTTGTCTTCCGTGAAATCGAATGTTCGAATCCGAGGCTAAAATATTTGATTCTGAACTTGGGTCACTAGAGAGTTTATCCCGTTGTTAGCTTTAGGACTCCGGAATGAATTAAGATTTGTGTAAACTGACCCGGACATTCAATAATAAAAAGACGACAACGCGACATATTTGTAAGGCACTAGTAAAATAATAGAGGGTTGTAGAGTGTGAAGGCAACAAGCAAGATTTTGCAGTTCTGATCACATCGAAGCCCCATAAGGCCCATATGCCCAAAACCACAATTTATTTATCTTTTACACACAATCCCAATGACCTAACCGCCGACTGGTTTCCTTCCTGGAAGCATCCATAACTCACACACTCTTCTCTCTCTCTCTCTCTCTCTCTCTGCAATGAACTTTAACGTATTCAACGTAACTTTTGATTTTAAAAATTCCTCAACGACAAAAACACGAAATCATCATACTCTCGTAATCTCAATGGGAACAACGGGCAGGGCCAGCTCAAGAGATTTAGATGTCCAAGGCTAAATTGTGGGATGGAATTTTACATATTTTTAGAATTAAACAACAATGATAGAAATGTTTCTTTATATAACTACTTTAGACTTTATAAGTCATGTTAACAGCTAGCATTATTTTTGGGAAAAAAACATTTCAAAAGAAAAAGCTGCCTAGAAGATTCGAACTCAGACACTCGATACGAACTAAAATCAATTTACCATTGAGCTAACAAAGACATTTGTATTATAATACGAATAAATAATATATATACTAATTTACAAATAATATTGGAGAACCCCAAAAATTTAAAATTTTTGAGGTGCTCTAGACCCAGGCATCTTGGGCCGGCATGGAGGATTAATGCTCCATTCTTGTAAACATATTTTTCTTTTTCATTTTGTGAGTTTTGTCTGTCTTTTCTGAATTTTTGTTACATTCGCGTCATATTTTTTGAATTAATCACTCGTCTCGATGAGATGAGTCTAAAAAGTAAAAAAAAAAATTATCAAAAACAAAAAAAAGAATATTCATTAAAAATGAAAAAAGTATCAAACAACTATTTTATTTGTCTAAAGTACAGTGTTATTTGAATTTTTTCAACATTGGTTCATATTTTTATACTTTTATGATTTGTCTCGTATTAACTTCAAAAATTACGACAAAAAATTAAACAAAAAGTTGCAAAAAGTAAAGAATACCGAAATAAGTTTCAGAGCATCTATCCAGTTTTCATTGGCTAGTTGGGCCTCTTCAGACCTAAAACAATTATCGGAATCGTTTACTTCATAGAGCCTCTTCGAATTTATCATTAATGTAAAAAAATCAGCTTGATCGAATATCGACAAGTACATGATTGAAATAGATTCGTAAAAGATGTTCGATCAAGCTAATTTATTTTCGCGAATGAAAAACTCGACGGATTCACACAATAAACAATTCCGGTCATTGCTGTGGCCCCCAAAACCGGAGAGAGCTGTGTCCGCTTTCCTCCCTCACCTTCCCCCATAAACGGCGTTACAAGTAGGAGTAGTATTTATGGGCTCAAGGTGGGTCCCTATTCGCAAAAAAAGACACGTGGCAATCATGGTTGGGGGAAAGAAAGAGGGAGGACGTGCACATGGGGGTTGAAGAAAATCATGTGATCACATGTGCTTTCTCTCTCCCCCTCTTTGTTTTTGTTTTGTTTTCCGACTGTCTCTCTCTCTCTCTCTCTCTCTCTCTCTGTGTGGAGTGGGCCCCGTTCTCCACCGCTGCCGGCCTTTTTCCCTTCCCCCAGCTCTAGTTCAGTGGGATCTATTCCTCTCTGCCGCAGGTGATCCCCATTGCTTTACTTATTGTCTGCTCCACTCCCATCTCGAACGTGAACTTCACGGATTTGAACTCAGCAAAATGATCCAAGTTTGCACAAAAATCATAACTTGATCATTTTTCTGAGTTAAATCCAGTGCATCTAGAACCCAATTTTAATAGTAGTAAAGTTTTTGTTTCTTAACCGTAAGAGGCTTTTTGAAATATCTGAATTGTTAAAATCACTTTGACGAATAAAACTTATACAAATTATTTTTTGTAGTTCGAACTCAAGATATAGAGAAATTATCTAGGAGTATTATATTTTAGATCTTAAAAAACTGTTTAGTCGTTCACCTTAGCTTTCCGTGTTTTTTTTTTATTTTGGGTTTTTCGATTATCTTGTCGAGATGAATAAATAATTCTTAAAATTTGATGCAAAACTAATAAATACAAATTTTAAGGACGAGGGCTTATCTAGTTAACAAATGGGTTGTAAGTCATAGGCATACGAAAAATTATTTAAGCTCCCACACAGAGTACAAATGTGTTGGATCATAGAGACTAGGAATGCTTCAAGATAAGGGCAATTAGGTTAAGTTATGCTAAGATTTTTGGATTTTTTATTTTTGTTTTCTTTATTTGAATTTTTTTTGCTTTAATTGATTTTGCTTCTAACTTTTTGCAGAATAATATTGATTCATTTCGTCAAAACGAATCATAAAAGTAAAAAAATATAACTCACGTGGTCTTTGAACGTTCGTCAAAACCTCACGCATTCTACATAGGCGCGTGGTGTTGTCACCTCTACACTAATCCACAGCCAGAGGGGCTATGGGCCCCTAGCCTCGTTGGCATGATCCCAACAATAATTTACCCACCTTCTCATCCCATGTAGTAACATGTACAACCTTAATTCACACAACCTCATTACTCACAACACAAGCCGCCTCTCTCTCTCTCTCTCTCTCTCTCTCTCTCTCTCTCTCTCCATGGAGAATGCTGCTGAAGACCCAACGTCTCTAACCACATTCCAAAGCAGAGAGGGGATGACCCAGAAGAAACTTGACCTGGGTAACGCATGTAATGAATCTTTAACCAGTCTCCGCCGTGCAAGGCGGCCGGAGACTCACCGGAGATCAACGCGAAGGAAGAGGAAAGAAGCGAAGGTTTCGAAGGAAGTGATGTGCAGCGACGGCAGTGAAGATGATGAGAAGGCAGAGGTGGAAAGAAAGATCATGGCGCTGCAGAGGATTGTACCGGGAGGTGAGTCACTTGGGATTGAGAATCTGTTTGAAGAGACTGCAGGGTACATAAAGGCATTGCAGGCTCAAGTGAGGGCCATGAGGGTTATTGCTAGTTTCTTTGAGGGGTTAGAATGTGAGAAGAGAAAGCTTGGGGGTTAAATTAATCTTTGAACTTGAAAAAGTCATTGGTACGTACATAGGTTTCGTAGACAGATTTTTTTTGTTCTTTTGTTCTTTTTGTTGGGGGTTATGGTTGTCGTTTTAAGTTTTTTTTTTCCTTTCCTTTATTTTTTGAAAATTTGTTATTTATAGAAATGTTCAATTTGGATATATTTGCATGAATAGGAGGCACAGAGGCTAATTAGTAGTAATTTTTAGAGTAGTGAGCAAACCTTTTTTTAGTAGTTAGTATTTTGTTATCAATCCCTCTTTCGAGTAGCAGTACTAGGAGGGTATGTATTTACCTTCTGAAGATCTTTTAATGTATTTCTTTTTCTATTGAACCGATTTCGTATTTTGATCACTATGATCTCTGAAATTTTCTTTGCCGACAACAAAAAAAATTCAATCTCTTTCCCTAGATAGGTGTTTTTTCCGTCCGAAAATCCAAATAGTCCAGTTTTGAAGCCAGGCAGTGTGCGCCAAATTGGTCCGATTCGAAACTCAAAATATTATAGCCGTTCATTTTGAAGCCATAGACGTTGATTGCTCATGAGCCCATGACAATAGTTATACTTGACTATTGTAACAACTTAATGTTGATATTTATAGTATAATGGGAAAACTGATAAGTTATTTTTGAAGTTTATTGTTTTGCGAAAGATTTATTAAAAATCCCTTAGACATGAATCACGTCAAAAATCATAGTCATCGGACATCAACTAATACATGGTCGGAACACATTTTCCTCAAGATAGGTGTGTTATGAGGAAAATGAGTTTCAAGCATGTATTAAGCACTTATGTCTAATCAGACATAGTTTTTGGCGTGGTGATATTCTTGACAGGCTTAATGACACTAATCATCAGGTGAGTCCCAGAGAGGCATCACAAAAGGGACCCATAGGACAAGTCCATTTTGTTGGGTCAATATCCACAGTTTTAACATCAAGTTAGATCCCGTTCCGCTAAGATTTTTATTTTTTATGTATTTATTATTTGTTTTACGAGATATGTTATTTTTTCACAATACATTATATTAAATTTAAAGAATATGTATATACTTATTTGAAAATAAGTACTCGGCCCAGCAAAAGTTCCTTGTTTTTCGAGCCCCTTGTTTTAGTATAGGATAGTATATGGCTACTGATTTTGCTACTTCCTTTTTTGTTAACGCCACTCTCCTGCAAGTGTATTTTTCCCTAGTATATATGACACAAAATTATACAAGAAGGTTGAAATAAAAGTCATGAAGGTCTGTGTACGCTCCGAGTAAAATTACCGAAACCGAAGAGAATCCAATTCGTTTCTTCGCTAGGAGAGATGTTACAGCAATTTGGCTGTATCTCATGAATGCTTCTTGTTAATCTCAGTGGAAGATAAATTAGTGATGAGATTGAGATGGGCAATTTCATGCCCCAACTAGAGAGTATCTTCAATTTGAGATTTTCCCCATATCTACCGCAAATAATAAACTGGGGGAAATGACTTCAGTGTCTCCACCCCTGTAGGGAGGTATTCTCCAACAAGCACAATAAAAGCCCGAACAAGTGGTACGTGAGGCCACAGGATAAAACAGATAAGATAAACCATTGTGGAAGGCGGTGATCGGCGATATGGACCAGTGACATGTGAAGTCATTGGTCCAGGCAGTCCGTTCGGCAGATAAAGGACAAAAGACATGAGAAGTCATTAGTCCAAATAATAGATAGGGACTAGTGGCATGTGAAGTCACGGGTCCACGTGGCCTGTTCGGCAATGAGGTTGCTGAACAGGAAAAGAACTCTTGAGAAAGTAGCCTTGAGTGCTAAAGCGGAAGGAACACTTTAGAAGGTTCCATAACAATGGTATTCTGTAAGGAATCAGATCCCAAAAATGTAGAATCTATGAAATATACCCAATGAGAATGTGATGTTCGGCCAGCCATGGAAATGAGTCCTAAAAAGACTAAGGTAATGAATTGATAAGGGAACGAGAATCTAAGATATTCTAGGTTTCTTATACGGGGTAGGAAACCTAGGGTAACATAGAGACTTGGACAACAAGCATCTATAAATCTATAAATATGATGTAAACATAGAGGTAAAGAGTACGCAATATGTTGCATTATTACTTTCCTACAGATAATTAGGATTTCTCTAGTATGTGATACTAACTTAGATATCGGAGGGCATTTGTCACGAGAGGCAAAAGTGCATTCACCCCTTGTCTGTTTTGTAGATTAGGATTCCGACGACGAACTAGGGTTCCGCTTAAGAAACACGAGTAGCCGTTACGATCTTGAGCCGTTCTAAGCACTATTCGTTTTTGTCCACCTACAATTGACGCCGTCTGTGGGAAATGAAAGAGTTCTCTTTGAAAAACGATCATGGTGGAAGGAGATTCAAAGACACCGCTCGACCCAAATAACCTGCTAGGTGGGGGAGGAGATGAATCCCCACCAGGCGCCCCAAGAAAGCTCGATGGCAGACATGGGAAGAAAACAACTAGCAAGGGCAACCCCCTGACCGTCCTGGATGGTTTCAAGAATAGGGAGGGCAGGACGGGCCATAGAGTCCACATGAAGAAGTAAATCCCACCGTAAAGGGGAGTCAGTCGCACACTCAAAAAGTGTGCACAACAGTGAAGACATTCTCAATAAAAAGAGGCAGGAGATCGAGGAATTTGCTCGTTTGATCAAGAGACGAGAACACGAGATTCAAGAGATAGAACAGATTCGACAGCATCCTGAGGACTCTGGACTTTCACGAAGAAATTCTAGAAGAGACAAATATGCAATGGTGGAATACAAGAAGGCTCCTTCATGAAGAAGAAGGAGCATGAGTAGGAGCCCTACTCCAAGGCGGAGTGAAGCTTCTTGTAGAGACCCGTATTTTTGAAAAAAATCGTTTAAAGGTTTTATTAATGATAGAATATCGAATAAATGTGAAATTTGTTAAATTTATTTGATATGGGGTCAATGTGATAGAATTGAGTGTGAAGGGAGTGAAAGTGTGGTTACTGTGTGCCCTATTATATATATGTATATGAGGGTGTAGAGAATTAAAAATCCCCAACCATCTCTCTCTGTTCCCGATCTCTTTCTCTTGCTCTCGGCTCTCTCTCTCTCTCTTTCTCTCTCTCTCTAACTCTCACGCTCCAATACCCTAAAATACTTCGAACCCACCTCGATCCGCCGTAAGGTTTTTGTATTCAAGTGTTCTAGAGCTTGGAAATTCGTGGGTTTGAGCTCGGAGAGGAGTATTCGGATGATTCGAAGTTTTCGGAGCTAAGGCTTACTTGGTTGGGCTTGGATTTCATTCTTCAACTTCGAGGTAGGGATTTCTCACTTCTGTTATGTGTTTATGTGTTGATTTGGTGTTTGAATCGTGCCCTAAATCATTGTTTTCGTTGTTAGAAATGCTCTGATGGAGTCTGAAAATCGTTCACTGAAAACCCAAGTCCTACCAGTAGGAGTTTTGGCCCTACCGGTAGAAAAGCTGTCCAGTAATGTCATTTTCATGAAATTGTGGTCTCCTACCGGTAGGAAATGAAAATTCAGCATTTTTGGCAAAATTTCGAACGGGCATAATTTTTTCATCCGAACTTTGTTTTGGGCAAATTTTATATCGAAATTCACGTACCGGAAATCTACTTTCCAATGGCGGTGGTCTCATATCCTAATTCTTAGCCAATAAGGTTTGGTAGCCAAAATAAGATAGATAGGTTCATATACGTTGGGTAATCTTTTTCCTTCAAATCGTGGAGTGAAATTTGGATGTTCTTAGATTCGCCTAAGTACTTAATTGAGTGGTTTGACGAGGCTAGTGGTATACTAGGCTTTGTAGTGGTTGTTGGGTTCCGCGTGAGTCCTTTGACACCGAAACGATGGTTTAAAGAACATAAGGAATATAGGTGGGAGATGGTTGTATGTTTTGACATGCGATGTGAGAAACAAACACGTAGATCACTCTTTAGAGTTAAACAACACTAGGCGTGAGTACATGAGACATTTTCCTTATGTTTGACATGGGATACATTTCTTGCATAGCTTCTACAGTTTTATGAGTGGCAAGGTAGAAACTTATGAATTGTTGAGAATGAGTTTACTTTGATGTGAGATGTGTGGATAGGTGGATGATAATATAAGAAACTAATAGTGTTATAGTTGCGAGTAGTTTACAATGGGGTTGCCCTTACAGTTTCTACATGAACAAGTCTCGCCTATGGATCCATTGTATGTGGATTGAATTTGTTCCACCTGTGTGAGAGGTATTTGTGGGGAGTGATGGGACTCCATGAATAGCCCAAAAAGAGCATCTGCTCCTGACGTGTGGCATTGGTTTGCAATTGTAATATGGAAACAAATAAAGCGTTAACGGAATGAATCCATGAAAGAAATGATTGGTTGTTCGGACACAATACCATAGAGATGTACTTGTTACCGTTAAATGTGAGTCGTCATCTATATTGCGACATGGGATATCGGACTAGGTTGAGAGGCATTGGTAGTCGTGAGTAAGTCATATGGGTATTAGATTTTCGAGGTGTACTTAAATATTGGGGTGTAGAAAGTGAGCTTTCCTTCTGTAGTCGATGGTGGAGCGTTTAGTATACCCGTTCTGTTGCCATTTAAGACACTGTATCTACTTCTGTCATTCATTTTACCTGTCATCCCATTTGCATATAATAGTTGTGTAGATTTCTCTACTGGGCTAGTGTAGCACAATCTATCATTTTTCAGGTGTGAACCCGGAGCAATAGAATGGAGCGAAGTGCATGCATTCAAGTGCATATTTTTGAAAGAAGTGGCGAAAGAGACTCATGGACTTTTGATAAAACGTGTTTTGGGAATGTAATAGAACCTTAATTCTATATTTTTTTTATGACGTAATATATTCAAACTCTTGGAGTTGGATCTGTAATTTAATGATTAGGACATGGTGAACTCTTTTGAAGTATTATATAAGACAATGTGAGGAATTTATTTATGAAAAGCTATGTTTATTTAAGTTGAAAATCGAGGGCGTGACACTTCTCCACAAAAATGGAGGAACAAAAGCCAAATCTGAACACTAGAGCAGCGAATGGCTTTTTCACGAAAAGGAAGGAGCAGAAGTCGAAGTCCCACCCCCGAGGAGGAAGGGAACAGGAAGCTCCATAGGGACAGGTACGAGAAACCCGAGAGGACAGAACCATGATTGCCCGAGAAGCAGCACGGAAATCCCTCAGCAATATAGCAGCCTCCCCCTTCTCAAGGAAATTGTAGGAGGCAAGGTTGCCAAGCAGGGTGAAGCACAACATGTTTGTCCTTTATGAGACAAATACAGACCCCGTGACTCATGTGCAACACTATCAGCAAGCAATGTTCAAGCATGACGGGGATGATGCAATTATGTGTAAAATGTTCCCATCGAGTTTCGGAAAGGTAGCCCTGTCTTGGTTCCATAAGTTAGGACGACACTCCATACGAGGATGGAGGCAATTGGTTGAGAAATTCACTGCTCGATTTTTTACGAGTAGGAGGGCACCAAAAACTTTTGAAAGCCTATCTGCTATGAAACAGGGAGAGAATGAGCTGATAAGGGACTACGCGAAGAAGTATTGAGAAACTTTCAACGAGATTGAAAGCTGCAGCGAGTAGTATGCAATAGCCACGTTCAAGACTAGACTGCCTAATGGGGGGAGCTGCGCTGGTCGTTGAACATGAGTCCAGTAAGTACGATGACAAAATTAATGGAGCGAATTGAGCAACATACTAGAAATGAGGATGACATACTCTGAGAGGACGGCAAGGTAGTTACCGAGCAGGCCAAGGGGCCTGCAAAGAAAGTAGACAAACCAGAACCCAAGACTTATAGGGAAAGAAAGGATTATGGGCTGGCTAAAAGGAGCCGTACAAGGAAAGGCAAGCTCTAGACCCTAAGTCCTTGTTTTCAGTAACCACGGTTTGGAAAGAACAAATTTATAGGATTCTTTATCGAATAAAGAATCGCTTGTATTTCAAGTGGCCCCCGAGATTGGGAGGAGATAAAGATGCAAAGCGAATTACGAGTTAGCATTGCAGTTATCATAAGGATTGGGATCACATGACTGAGGATTGTAAGATGTTCAAGAAGCATCTTGATGATCTGGTGGCTCAGGGATACCTTAAGGAGTTTATCCAAGAGGGGCGCAAAGAGAATGAGAGAGTAATGGTGAATTGGATTACGAGCAAAATCCAAGGGTGTAATCCATAAGGGCGTAATCCATATGATACATGGATTGACCACACCTTATACGAGAAGTGAGGTGAGGTTGCTCCAGAGGCAAATTAAGCATGACCAATATGTCATGCAATTGGGAGAGAAAAGAGCACGTGAAGGAGAAGTATGCAACGATGGCATAGTTTTCATGGATGAAGACCTTGGAGGAGTCCAAATGCCGCATAATGACGCTTTGGTCATAACCCTACAGATTGGGGAATATGACATTGAGAGAATCCTGGTGAACTTAGGAAGTTGCACGAAGGTGCTATATTACGATGCATTTAAGAAATTAGGACTGACACAGGCAGATTTACTACAGTCGATAACTCCTCTGGTCGGATTCGGTGCAGAAGCAGTTTGGCCATTGGGAAAAGTAACTTTGTCTGTTCGGGCAGGGACAGTTGTATTACAAACCGACTTTCTGGTAGTAGATGTTCCATCTTCCTATAAGGCAATTATAGAAAGAACGTGGTTGCACAAGATGAGGGCGATTTCCTCCACCTACCACTAGATGGTAAAGTTTTCTGGCTCTAATGGAGTTGAAAAGATCACAGGAAACCAAAAGGTTGCCCAATAGTGCCTGATTTCCATAATCAAGAAGGCACCAAAGGCAAAGTTGGTCCAAGCACTGGAGATTCCTGATTAGTCGACCATCGAAGACGTCGGAGGAAATCCCGCCGAAAAGGTGGTCAAAGGATTAAAAAAGATACAGATCAATGAGGCTGATCCAGAGAGGTATTTCCTGATTGAGGAAAATTTAAGCAAAAAAGAGAGAGAATAATTTGTAGGGAAGTATTCCCGAGCAGGCCTAAGAAACACCCGAGCATGGAGCTTATGAAAGGACAACACAATTGACTGGTGACACGTGAAGCCACTGTTTAAAAGTACCTTGTTCGGCTATGAGAGAGCCGAACAGGAGGAGAACCCCCCTAAAAGAAGGGAATGGTTCAAAATATTAAAGGACCAGTTACATGTGAGGTAACTGGCCCAGTCCCTTTGTTCGGCCATGAGACGGCCGAACAAGGAAAGAAGTCCTATTAAATATTGAAGTAAAGAGAACATTCTGGAAGAGTCCAGAAGCAGTAATATTCCGTTAAAGGAATGAGATCCCGAGAATATAGGATTTGTAATAGATGCCCGACAGGAATGGGATGTTCGGCTCATTAAGGAAAAGAGTCCTAAAAGGACTAAGGTAATGTACTGATAAGGGAACGAGAATCCAAGATATCCTGGGTTTCCTATACGGGGTAGGAAACCTAGGGCAATACGGAGGCTTGGACAGCAAGCACCTATGAATCTATAAATATGAGGTAAACTTATAGAAAAGAGGTACGCAATACACGGCATTCATATTGTTTTCCTACTGATAATTAGGGTTCAATTGCTAGTACGTGATACTAACTTTGGCATCGGAGGGTCTTTGCCACGAGAGGCAAAGGTGCACTCACTCTCTGTCTATTTTGCAGATTAGGTTTCTGACGACAGATTAGGGTTCCGGCGAAAAGGCACGAATAAGCCGTAACAATCCAACATTGTCTAAAGCACTGGTAGAATTTCCCCACCTACAATTGGCGCCGTCTGTGGGAAACGAAAGAGTTCCCTTTGAAATACGACCATGGTGGAAGTAGATCCAGCAACGCCACACGACCCAAAAGATGTGTTAATTGGAGGAGGGAATAAGTCTCCACCCGGGGCTCCGAGAAAGCTCGAAGGAGGACACAAGAGGACCACAAGTAAGGGCCACCCCCCTACTATCCACGACAACTCCAGAAATAGAGATGGAGAGACAGCATCAAAGTCCACGAGAAGGACTAAATCCCATCGAGGGGATGAATCGATTGCACACTCTAGAAGTGTATACCGTAGCGAAGACGTTCTGGATAAGAAAAGACAAGAAATTGAGGAGTATGCTCGTTTGATCAAAAAGCGAGAACATGAAATCAGAGAACTAGAGAAAATCAGAGAACATCCGGAGGACTCTGGACTATCTCGAAGAAATTCAAGAGGAAGTGAATACGCTTTGGTACAGTACCAAAAGGCTCCTTCACGAAGAAGAAGAAGCAGAAGCAGAAGTCTGACCCCGAGGCGACATAAAACTTCTCCACGAAAAGGGAGGAGCAATATCCGAACACCCGAGCGAAGGAGGGTATCTCCAAGAAAGAGGAGAAGCAGAGGCCGAAGCTCTACCCCCGAGGAGGAAGGGAGTAGAAAACATCATAGGGACAGGTACGAGAGACCTAATTCCGATTGGGAACAAATTCGGTCCAAGAAAGGACCAAAGGATGAAGCCATGACTGCACGGGAAGCAACACGGAAAGCACTTCAGAATATAGCATCCTCCCCTTTTTCAAAAAAGTTACAGGAGGCTAGATTGCCGACCAGGGTAAAGCACGGAACATTCATCCTCTACGAGACAGATGCTGATCCCGTGGCCCATATACAGCATTACCAGCAGGCAATGTTTATGCATGAAGGGGATGATGCAATCATGTGCAAGATGTTTCCGTCAAGTTTAGGGAAGGTTGCTTTGTCATGGTTCCATAAATTGGGCTCACGATCTATCCGAACATGGGTGCAGTTGGCCGAGGAGTTCACTGCACGGTTCTTGACGAGCAGGAAAGCTCCCAAAACTTTTGAGAGTCTTACTTTTATGAAGCAAGGAGAGGACGAGCCGATCAGGACTTATGCAAAAAAGTACTGGGAAACCTTCAACGAGATTGAAGGATGTAGTGAAGAGTACGCAATAGCTACGTTTAAAACAGGTTTACCTGTTCGGGGGGAACTGCGTAAGTCTCTAAACATGAGTCCCGTGCAGACATTGGCAAAATTAATGGAGAGAATTGAGTAGCATGCCAGGAATGAGGATGACATCCTACGAGAGGATGGAAAGTTGGCCGCCGAGCAAGTAAAGGGGCCTATGAAGAAAGCTAACAAGCCAGAGCCCAAAACCTATCGCGAAAGAAAAGATTATGGGCAGGCGAAGAAGGAGCAGTACAAGGATAAGCAAGCCCCGGATCCTAAGTCATTCTTTTCAATAAACACGGTTTGGAAAGAGCCCATTTACAGGATTCTTTATCGAATAAAGAATCAGCCATATTTTAAATGGCCCCCAACTCTTGGTGGGAATAAAGACGCAAAACGTGCTACGAATCAGCACTGCAGTTACCATAAAGATTGGGGCCATATGACGGAGGATTGTGAGATGTTTAAACGACACCTTGATGATTTGGTCTCGCGAGGCTATCTCAAAGAATTTATCCAAGAAGATCCAAAGGATAAAGACAAGGCAATGGAGTTGGATTACGAACAGAATCCAAAGGGGGTAATCCATATGATACACGGGTTAGCCGAACCTTATACGAGAAATGAGGTGAGATTGCTTCAGAGATAAGTGAAACATGACCAACATGTAAAGCAATTGGGGAAGAAAAGAGGGTGCAACGAAGAAACACTCAACGAGAGCATAGTTTTTACGGATGAAGATCTGGGAGGAGTCCAGATACCTCACAATGATGCTTTGGTCATAACCCTACGAGTTGGGGAATATGATATGGAAAGAATCCTGGTGGATTCAGGGAGTTGCACCGAAGTGCTGTACTATGATGCATTCAAGAAACTGGGGCTCACACAAGAAGATTTGGTACAATCAGTAACTCCATTGGTCGGATTTGGAGCAGGAGCAGTTTGGCCCTTAGGCAAGGTAACTCTGCCTGTTCGGGCTGGGACAGTGGTGCTACGAACCGACTTCTTAGTGGTGGATGTACCGTCTTCCTATAACGTGATTATAGGGAGAACATGGTTGCACAAGATGAGGGCAGTCTCTTCAACCTTCCATCAGATGGTGAAGTTCCCAGGATCTAATGGGATTGAACACATCAAAGGTAACCAAAAGATAGCTCAACAATGTTTGGTATCCATCATAAAAAGAGTCCATATTGCCCACCATGTTAATACTATGGAAATTCCGGATCTACCGACCATTGAGGATATTGGAAAAGACCCAACAGAAAGGGTAGTTGAGGATTTAAGGAAAACACTGATCAACGAGACTGATCCAGATAGGTATTTCCTAACTGGGGAGTCACTGCCAGAAGAGGAAGAGAGTGAATTGATAAGTTTCTTGAAAACTTATGTCGATGTATTTGCTTGGACACCAGAGGAGATGCCTGGGGTAAGTGCAGATGTTATTTGCCATCACTTGAATATAGATCCACAGCATAAACCGGTCATTCAAAAGAAACGAAGGGCAGCCGTACAGCACGTTGACGCTGTAATCGAAGAAGTGGATCATTTATTGGAGGCCAAGGCAATGAGAAGTTTATTATCCGGAATGGCTATCAAATACTGTTGTCGTCAAGAAAAATAACGGAAAATGGCGTGTATGTGTTGACTTCACAGATTTAAACAAGGCGTGCCCAAAGGATAGTTTTCCTCTTCCAAGGATTGACCAGTTGGTTGATGCAACAGCAGGATATGGGCGGATGAGTTTTCTCGATGCATATCGAGGATACCATCAAATTGTAATGTTTGAGCCAGATCAGGAGAAGACGTCTTTTATTACACCACGAGGGTTGTACTGCTATAATGTCATGCCTTTTGGGTTGAAAAATGCAGGGGCAACGTATCAAAGATTGGCAACCATCATGTTCAGAAAGTTGCTCGGCAAAACTATGGAGGTTTACATAGATGACATGGTGGTAAAAAGTAAAGCTGGGCAAGGCCATATTGCAGATTTGAGGGAGGTTTTTGAGATTCTAAGGAAATATAAATTGAAACTCAACGCCTCGAAATGTGCGTTTGGAGTCGGTTCGGGAAAGTTTCTGGGTCATCTTGTAACGTTGAGGGGGATAGAGGCGAATCCCGACCAAATCAAAGCCTTGCAGAATCTACAGAGTCCCCGAACAACGAAGGAAGTCCAGCGGTTGACCGGGATGGCAGCAGCTCTCAATCGATTTATTAGCCGGTCAAGTGACAAGTGCAGACCTTTCTTTCAGTTGTTAAAGAAAAGGGAAGGATTCGAATGGGGAGCAGAATGTGAACAAGCCTTCCAAGATTTAAAGGGATATTTGGCCTCTCCTCCCCTTCTCTCAACTCCAGAACCAGGTGAGTCCTTAGTTTTGTACTTAGCTGTTTCTGAGCATGCTGTGAGTGCAGTCCTTCTGAGAAATAGGGGATCCGAACAAATCCCTGTTTACTATGTGAGCAAGACATTGTTAGATGCAGAAACAAGATATTTGCCCCTCGAGAAATTGATCCTAGCACTAAGGACAGCAACTAGAAAATTGCAACATTATTTCCAGAGCCATAGAGTGGTGGTTTATACTGAGTTCCCATTAAAAACACTGCTCCGAAAGGCAGACTTCTCGGGAAGGATCTCGACTTGGTCCGTTGAATTGAGCCAATATGACATTGATTATCAGCCACGCACAGCAATCAAAGGCCAGGTATTGGCAGATTTTGTGGCAGAATTCTCATCTGCGGTTGCACCTTTGCCTCCTATGAGAAAGGAGTGTGAAGCAAGGTCTCCTGTAACGAAGAAACAGGAATTAGCCGAACAAGATCCCTTGGAATGGAAGCTGTTTGTTGATGGGTCCGCTTGCAATACCAGATCAGGTATAGGGGTAGTTCTTTTTCCCTCTGAAGGATCAATGTTGGAGCTATCAGTTCGGCTTGGGTTCAGTGCATCCAACAACGTGGCGGAATACGAGGCACTTTTAGCTGGTTTGAGAAGTGCAAAAACCCTAAGAGCCGAACATGTAAGGGTGTATTGTGACTCACAGCTTGTGGTTCATCAGTTGTCCGGGCAATATGAAACACGGAGTGAGAAGATGGCAACCTATGTACAGGCAACCAGAGATCTGCTCGATACTTTTGAAAGAGTGTATATTGAGCAGATAAGTTCTGGAAAGAATGCACATGCAGATTCACTAGCTTGGTTGGCTGCAGCTGTACCAACCGAGTTCAAAAGAAAGATAGCCGTAGAATATCTAGCAGAGCCAAGCATTGGAAGAAGCGTGGAGATGGTCTTGGACGTGAACCAGGGACCAAGTTGGATGGATCCAATTATTGAGTTCTTACGAGATGAAAAACTCCCTTCAGACAAAAAGGAGGCTCATAAAATAAGGACCAAATCTGCTCGGTTCTGGTTATCTCCTGAAGGGAAATTATACAGGAAGTCTTTTACAGGGCCCTATTTGCTTTGTGTGCACCCTGAAATGGTGCAAAAATTCCTCCACGAAATTCATGAGGGAACCTGTGGGAGCCATGCTGGGGGCCGGTCCATAGCCCACCGAGCAATTACTCAAGGATTTTGGTGGCCGTACATGCAAGAAGATGCTAAGGTGTACGTCAAGATTTGTGAAAAGTGTCAGAAGTTTTCACCAATGATTCGAACACCAGCAGAAGACTTGGTGCCTTTGACAAGTCCCTGGCCGTTCGCTCAGTGGGGAATGGACATTGTGGGTCCATTGCACAAGGCAACTGGAAATCGAAAATTTCTGCTAGTTGCGACAGATTATTTTACCAAATGGATTGAGGCAGAACCATTGGCTAAAATCACCGAACCTATGATAGAGAGGTTCGTGTGGAAGAGTATCATTACTCGTTTTGGAGTCCCGTACTCATTAATTACAGACAATGGGTCTCAATTTCAGAAAAAGTTCAAAACTTTCTGTGCCCAGTATGGGATAAGAAATTACTATTCAACTCCGGCCTACCCTCAAAGTAATGGCCAAGCAGAGGCTTCTAACAAAACCATTCTTGATGGGATTAAGAAACGTTTGGATAAAACAAAGGGGAAATGGCCTGATGAATTGCCATTGGTTCTATGGGCATACCGTACAACACCTAGGAGGTCTACGGGAGAGACCCCCTATTCTTTGGCGTATGGAACAGAGGCTGTTATTCCATTGGAGGTAGGTCTGCCGACCAACAGGACCAATTTGGTTGAAAGTGGAGGCAACGATCGAGCTTTGAAGATTGAATTAGATCTTGCCGAGGAGAGACGAGAACGGGCCCTAGTGCACTTGGCCTCGTACCAAGAGCAGCTAATCAAAGGCTACAACAAATATGTGCATCCACGGGAATTTAGTGTTGGGGACCTTGTGCTACGAAAGGTGCTCGGCAACACTAAAGTGGCTAATGAAGGAAAGTTGGGGGCCAATTGGGAGGGCCCATATCGAGTTACTGAGATTGTGGGCATTGGGGCTTATCGATTGGCAGACCTGGATGGGAACCCGGTGCCAAGACCTTGGAATGTCCATAATTTGAGGAAGTTTTTTATATGACAAATACTTTTTCTTTGTACACATCGTGATTGTGTGAGAGTTACGAATAAAACTCTCTTGTGTTCTAGTTCTGTTATTTTAGCTGCAAGGGGTACGAATAACGCCCTCTTGAGTTCTATAGCTTATGAATAAAGTTGCCTTTTTTATAACTGTTGTTGTTTCTGGTATTTGTTTTAAATACGAATTACGAAGTTAATTTCCCTCATTCGTATTGGGGAGCAGGGTATAGGATATCCATTTAAAGTACGTGACACTTGAACACAAGTTCGAAATACTTGTAAATTTTGAAACTTAACACAAGTTCGAAACACTTGTGTAAATTTCAAACATTTAAGTACGTGAAACTTAAAAGTTTAAAGTACGTGAAACTTAAACTCAAGAGACTATGCAAAGCATACGAATACATGCATAAGCATACGAATACATGCATAAGCATACGAGAATATGCACAAACTGTTCAAATCATACGAAGAATGTGCACAGACTTAGAAGCATTCAAATATATGCATAAGTACGAGACACTTAAAGACAAGTACGAAATACTGTTAGAGTTTTTCTGCAACATTGGCCAGGCCCACAAACAGAAAGCCAAATATATTGTCAAAATACAAAGACATATTCATTCATCTTCTGTCAAGTCTTGAACGGTTGTAGGAACAGTTGAAGGAGCTTCAGCTGCAGTAGGATTCTCATCTTCAAATTGACCACCACTGGCTTCCTTTTGGCCAGGGTTGGTCACATCATTCTGAGGTTCCACTTCGGTAACAAGAGGCTCCGCTGTCTGCACACCTTGTTCTTCATCTCCCTCTTCAACAATCTCCTCCTGATCACCAGCTGCTGCGCTTGGAAGCTCAATGTTGGACCAGAGCGGAGATGACTCAGGAATCTCTGCTTTTTCAAGGCAGGCTCTCCAAGAAGCCACCCAAACTTGATCCTGAATTCCAGGCATCTGGTTTGTGTAGCTCTCTGTGGCAACTTTGATTCCTTCGTTATATCCCTTCTCAAAGGCAGCCTTGGCTTCATTCTGGGACGTCTCGAGCTCCTTCAAAGTCTGGGCAAGACTGTCTTCAGTCCCCTTCAATTGTCCCTTCAGGCCATCTGCAACCCCTAGGGCCTGGTTCCTTTCTCTCTCAAGCCTGATGATGGTACGTTGAAGCTTGGAGTTCTCACTGACGAGTTTTGCTCGTTGGGGCTCTGATTGGCTGAGTTTTTGAGCCATGGCCACCATTTTTTGCATCACCTAGAAACGTTCAAAGTAGCTGTGATAAACATAAACTGTTAAGTGCAGTATACACTATGATCACAAAAAGAAATTTTACCTTGGCGTTGTGGGACATGAAGGAGCTGAGAAGATTGTCTGGAGACATTGCAACTTCTTTTTGCATGTCCCCAGGCAACAAAAAGGCCTGGGACAATGCAAGGGCAGTCCCTTCAGTCTCGACAGTGTCCCGAGCAGTGATAGCTCGGTTCCCATGAGAGAAAGAGGGAGCCCATATTGGAGCAGGAGACGAGGAGGAAGGTGGGGGTCTTTCTTGAGGTTGTTCCACCCGTTGACGTTTCTCTCTATGGATGGCCTCGATTTCTTCTGGGGAAAAGCCAGGAGGAGCATCCGTCTGAGTCTGAGTGCGGCGGCCACGACCTTGGCCACCTTGGCCCCGAGCAGCGCCGCGACCTCGACCAGGTATGGTGAGAAGACTCCCCAAATCAATTGGCTGGTTCATTGCTGGAGGTGAAGGGGTATAACCACTGGAAGAAGAACTTGATGTGGGACTGGAGGCTTCTTCGACAAGTGGGATTGGTTCGTCGGAGATTGGAGGTGTCCGAGAACGCCTTTCTCCTTGTTCGGGAACAGGTCTTGAAGGACCAGCCGCTGCAAGGTTGTCCGCTGCTCGGGTACGCCGATCAATAAAACCCCCGTATGACGCTTTGTAACTCAGCAATACTTGAGCTGCTCTTGCTCAGCCAGCGAGGTGAGTCCCTTCGCCGTTGAAAGCAAGTGCTCGCTTGATATCAGCTACGTGCACTTGAGGGGTTATGATATTATAACCCCGGTTAATGTTTGAAGCTGCAACCAAGCAAAGCACAAATAATTAGAAAGCATGAAAAAGCTTTTCCTATGAAAAAGGACAAGGATATGAAATTAGGGAAAAGCACTAACGTGGGCTCCCGAATACATGAGGAGCGTGAAAACCAATCACTTGGCCGTCCTCATCTCTGGGTTCGAAGTTGCCCGTGACAATCAGGAAGTCGTCATCGTCCCCTCGAGCAGAGTCAGGGAGTTCAAGGACAAGCTTCTTCCTAGAATCCCTACTCTTTAAGTAATATGTGAGGGCATCCCCGGTTCTAGAGATACTGTATAGGTGATGAATGTCGTATAAACCTAAAGAGGTCCCTAACATCTGATTTATGGTATTAATACCCATAACTACTCGGAAGAAGTTAGCAGAGACTTGCATTGGGGAAAGTCTATAGTACGCCAAAACTTGGCGAAGCAGAGGAGCCAAGGGGAATCTAACCCCGCCCTCAACAATGGCTACTACAGGAATGTGAAGAGTGTCGAAATCGAAACTCTCACGAAGGGCATCCTCAGGAGCCAATACAGTGGCTACATCATCAGGAATCCCATATCGAGATCTGAAACTAGCCATGGCTTGAGGAGTATTACAGTGCCTTCGAAATCTACCCATTACCAGATAGGATTTTGGGATTCTATGAAGTGCAAAGAAATGGGGACAATGAAACCCTAAACTGCGATTGAAAACAATCCACTAGAGAAATGGAGTTGTAAGAAGAAGAAATGATGACTTACGAGAATAGTCGATGGAATCCCTAAAAGAAGAGGTCTTGAGACGATGAACAGAGCTTCAATGGCGGGGAAAAACTTGAACGGTGTTTTTTCTTCTGCAGAGGGAGTCTAAGAGAGAGATTGGGGTGTTTTGAAAAATGGGACGAAAACCCAAAAATACCCTACAGGTAGGGTGGCGTAAGTGAAACGTCACCCCAGACGGCGTTTGAGTGTTCCGTTCCCCAAAACGCGCCTGTCCGCATTGAATGTGAACAATATAAGCGTTGACACGTGTAAAGGTTAGGGCTGAAAGACTGAAACGGCCTAGAAGGTATTTTCGTCATGGTAAAATGATGATAAGTTGCTCCAATAAATAAGGTGCAGGAACAGAATGAATTTGCTCGGAAGAGAAGCTTCACACATCATCTGAGTAAAAGATAACAAGTGAAGCTGAGGAGCAATTGTAGGGAAGTATTCCCGAGCAGGCCTAAGAAACACCCGAGCATGGAGCTTATGAAAGGACAACACAATTGACCGGTGACACGTGAAGCCACTGTTTAAAAGTACCTTGTTCGGCTATGAGAGAGCCGAACAGGAGGAGAACCCCCCTAAAAGAAGGGAATGGTTCAAAATATTAAAGGACTAGTTACATGTGAGGTAACTGGCCCAGTCCCTTTGTTCGGCCATGAGACGGCCGAACAAGGAAAGAAGTCCTATTAAATATTGAAGTAAAGAGAACATTCTGGAAGAGTCCAGAAGCAGTAATATTCCGTTAAAGGAATGAGATCCCGAGAATATAGGATTTGTAATAGATGCCCGACAGGAATGGGATGTTCGGCTCATTAAGGAAAAGAGTCCTAAAAGGACTAAGGTAATGTACTGATAAGGGAACGAGAATCCAAGATATCCTGGGTTTCCTATACGGGGTAGGAAACCTAGGGCAATACGGAGGCTTGGACAGCAAGCACCTATGAATCTATAAATATGAGGTAAACTTATAGAAAAGAGGTACGCAATACACGGCATTCATATTGTTTTCCTACTGATAATTAGGGTTCAATTGCTAGTACGTGATACTAACTTTGGCATCGGAGGGCCTTTGCCACGAGAGGCAAATGTGCACTCACTTTCTGTCTATTTTGCAGATTAGGTTTCTGACGACAGATTAGAGTTCCGGCGAAAAGGCACGAATAAGCCGTAACAATCCAACATTGTCTAAAGCACTGGTAGAATTTCCCCACCTACATAATTGGTAGGATTCTTGAAAGAACACATTGACTTGTTTGCATGGGTCCCCGAAGAGATGCCTGGGGTGGATGCAAACGTGATTTGTCACCTCTTAAATGTGGATCCACATCACAAACCTGTTATGCAAAAAAAGAGGAGATCGACCGTACAACACGTGGATGCTGTTATCGAGGAGGTTGACCGCTTGCTAGAAGCCAAGGCCATACGAAGGGTTTACTACCCAAAGTGGTTGTTTAACACTGTGGTGGTAAAAAAGAAGAATGAAAAGTGGTGTGTCTGTGTAGACTTCACAGATTTGGACAATGCATGTCCAAAGGATAGTTACCCTCTCCCTAGGATAGATCAATTGGTCGATGAGACTGCTGGGTATGGACGAATGAGTTTCCTCGATGCATATCGAAGGTACCATCAAATTGCCATGTTTGAGCCCGATTAGGAGAAGACTTCCTTTATTACGCCAAGAGGGTTGTATTGCTGTAGCGTTATGCTCTTTGGATTAAAGAACGCCGGAACAACTTATCAAAGATTGTCAACGATCATGCTTAAGAAGCTGCTCGGTAAAACTATGGAGGTATACATAGATGATATGGTGGTCAAAAGCAGAGAGAAGCGAAACCATATAACTAATTTAAAGGAAACCTTTAGGATTCTGAGGGAATATAAGTTAAATCTCAACGCCTCGAAGTGTGCATTCGGAATAAGCTCAGAAAAGTTCTTGAGCCACCTTGTATCTATAAGAGGGATAGAGGCAATTTTCGATCAGATAACAATTTTGTAAAGGCTCCAAAGTCCTAGGACCACGAAGGAGGTCCAGAGGCTAACTGGAATGGCCGCAGCCTTTAATAGATTTATCAGTCGGTCTAGTGACAAGTGTAGGCCTTTCTTTCAACTGCTAAAAAAGAGGGAAGGATACGAATGGGGAGTAGAATGCGAACAGGCGTTCCAAGACCTGAAGAAGTACTTGGCAACAGCCCCACTCCTGTCCATTACTGATTCGGGTGAGTCTTTAACTTTGTATTTAGCAGTGTCCAAGCATGCTGTCAGTGCAGTTTTATTAAGAGATAAGGGATCCGATCAAATCCCCGTGTATTATATTAGCAAGGCATTACTAGGATGCAGAAACAAGATATCTGCTCCTCGAGAAATTGATTATGGTACTAAAGACAGCAGCAAGAAAGTTGCCTCATTATTTTCAAAGTCATAGAATTGTGGTTTACATAGAGTTTCCGTTGAAATCATTGCTACGAAAAGCAAATTTCTCAGGACGAATATCGACTTGGTCGGTGGAACTTAGTCAGTACAACATTGACTATCAGCTGTGCACCGCAATTAAAGGACAGGTGTTGGCAGATTTCATGGCAAAATTCTCACCTACAGTAGCTCCTGGACATCCTATGAGAAAGGAGCAGGGACCTGGGCCACTGGCCAATAAAGGTAAGAAGCTAGTCGAGCAAGATCCCTTGGAATGGAAACTGTTCGTTGACGGGTTAGCATACAATACTGGTTCAGGGATTAAAGTTGTGCTCTTTCCTCCTGAGGGAGTAATGTTGGAGTTATCTGTTCGGTTGAGTTTCAGTACATCAAAAATGTGGTGGAGTACGAGGCACTCTTAGCAGACTTGAAGAGTACAAAGACCTAAAAGGTTAAAAAGATAAGGGTGCACTATGATTCACAGCTAGTGGTGAACTAGTAATCGGGAGAGTATGAAGCCCAAAATGAAAAGATGACAGCCTACGTGGAAGCCGCCAAAGATTTGCTTGACACTTTTGAGAAAGTGTACATTGAGCAGATAAGTTCTGGGCAGAATGCCCATGTAGATTCATTGGCTTGGTTGGCCGCAGTTGTGCCAACCGAGTTTAAGAGAAAGGTGGCAGTGGATTATCTTGTTGAGCCTAGTATTGAAAGAAGTGTGGAGTTGATCTTGGACGTGAACCAAGGACCTAATTGGATGGATCTAATTGTGGAGTTCTTACGAGATGAGACACTCCCCACTAATAAGGAGGAGGCTCATAAAAAATAAAAACAAAGTTTGAATGGTTTTGGCTATTCCCTGAAGGAAAGTTATACAAAAAGTCCTTCACAGGTCCATACTTACTTTGTGTGCATCCCGAGATGGTGCAGAAGTTTCTCCACGAAATTCATGAGGGAACATGTGGGAGTCATGCTGGGGGCAAGTCCATTGCACATTGAGCAATCACCCAAGGTTATTGGTGGCCGCATATGCAAGAAGATGCAAAGGTTTACGTGAAAATCTGTGAGAAGTGTCAGAAATTCTCACCAATGATCCGAACACCAGCCGAAGATCTGGTGCTACTTACAAGCCCATGGCCATTTGCCCAATGGGGGATGGACATCGCAGGTCCACTCCATAAGGCAACTGGAAATCAAAATTTTCTATTGGTAGCAACAGATTATTTCACGAAGTGCATTGAGGCAGAGTCATTGGCTAAGATCACTGAGCCTATGACAGAAAGGTTCGTCTGGAAAAGTATTATACTTGGTTTGGGGTCCCTTATTCTTTGATTACGAATAATGGGTCACAGTTGCAAGAGAAATTCAAGGCTTTCTGTTCCCAGTACGGAATAAGAAATTATTACTCAACTCTAGCTTACCCTCAGAGTAATAGGTAGACAGAGGCATCTTACAAGACCATTATTGATGGGATCAAGAAGTTGGATAAAACAAAGGGGAAGTGGCCCGACGAGTTACCACTGGTCCTATGGGAGCACCGAACAACGCCTAGGAGATCTACAGGAGAGACCCCCTATTCGTTGGCATATGGAACAGAGGCTGTTATTCCACTAGAGGTTGGTCTGCCGACCAACAAGACCACTTTGATTGAAAGTGGAGGCAATGACAGAGCCCTAGAAATTGATTTAGATCTTGTTGAGGAACGAAGAGAGAGAGATGGTTCTGGTGCATTTGGCCTCTTATTAGGAGCAGCTGATGAAAAGCTACAATAAACACGTTCACCCTCGAGAATTTGGTGTTGGAGACCTCGTATTACGAAATGTGATCGGCAATATCAAGGTGGCGAACGAGGGCAAGTTAAGGGCCAATTAGGAAGGCCCACACCGAGTGACAGAAATTGTGGGAATATGGACTTATCGATTGACAGACTTGGACGGGAACCTGGTGCCAAGGCCTTTGAAAGTCCACAATTTGAGGAAGTTCTTTGTTTAAAAGACTTCGTTTTATTTTTCATTCTGTTTTATGATGCATACCGTGATTATGTGGGAGTTATGAAGAAAATTTCCTTGTTTTTTTATTTTTGCTAGGTGCAAGGAGTACGCATAACGCCCACTTTTTGGGACAAAGGGAGTATTAGAATAGATGGTTTTGGGGGTGGGGATCCTCCCTTGTTTGGTTTGGCATTATAATCTTTCGTTGTGGTTGCCTGATGATCCTCTGCGGTTAGATGGCGATTATTAGGTTTTTTCTGCTCTTTCTTTGAATTCTATCATGTATCAATGAAACTGTAATCTTTTTGGAAAAAAAAAAAAAATAGTTTCACGGAGTATAGGGATTTCGTTGTGTTTGTTTATTAAATTTCAGGGTTACGATGACATTTAAAATTAAGACCTCACTTGTATTAAAACTCTGTATCATTTTGGAAGTTACCCTCTCGGTTATACACATAGCTGTGATCACACACAAAAGATGACTCTTTTTGTGAAATTTTGATAGTTTTCAAAACATACAATCTAACTTTTTGGATATCTAAGATCACTTATTAACTACTCAAATAGACATTCCCCGTGACACCCTTTTTTTCTGGGAATCTAAGAACAACTTCATAAATAAATAAAGAATCAATAAATGAAATAACGTATTACAGCCCCAAATATTGAATACATAAAGAGTCAATACAGGAAATAACTTATTACAGCCCCAAATACATAATACAAAGCCAACAACTATAAGATAACAAGATAGTACGAAGCTTCCTGACACCTTTGACAACCCATTCCTACTTCGTATTCTTGTCAAAACTTGACCTAATTCCCGTACAGGCATACAATTAGAACCTTTTGATAATTCAAACCTTGAGTAGTTCAAACCTTGACCTACTCATAAAGGAATCACATCTTTACGAAGCTTTTCATGAAGTCCTCAAAGCTTGGAAAAGAATGGAACAAGATTTGTAGAGACGACTATTAGAACCTCCTAATATCTTTAGGTGGTTTGAAGTGGAGAGGATGAGTTTCAGGGGTAGCATTTCCGTCCTCCTCCCACATCTTTATTGTCTTGTCAGCTTCACAAGTGACTAGTCTTGTACCAGTCACATCGTAAGAGCAGGCATAGATACCGGCTTCACTATCCAGCGAGCCTGAAACAAAGCGTGCACAAAATTAATGTTCACCTCCCACTTTTTGTTATGATCAGAGCTGGAGTCTAAGAGGATCTCCATCAATTTGATAGCATGTCAAGTGGATCAAATTTGCATGCAAAAGAAGTCCAACCAAAGTGTCAATAGCTTAGGTGATATTGGCCATCTCTTCCCTCATGTCAAATTTGACATGAAAAAATACCAACCAAAATCTAAATCCATTATTATTACTATTTCCTTCCATGAGATTCACATTTTTGCCTAGATTTTGATATTTAACAGATGATTTGGGTAAAATTATACAAAAACAATAAATAGGCATTGAACGCATTTTTGTGGAGATGTCAAAATGCAGCACAATGGAATTTGACATGAAAAAATACCAACCCAAAATCTAATTTCATTATTATTACTGTTTCCTTCCATGGGATCCACATTTTAGCTTAAATTCTCATATTTAACCGATGATTTGGGTAAAATTATATGAAAACAATAGATTGGCATTTGATTGGACATATTTTTGCAGAGTGTCAAAATGCAGCACAAGCCTTCACATAAATTTGGCATCTCCCAAATATGATCTAAGGTTGCTTAAGATACATACCTGGCTGTACAATTGTTTGGGATTGCTGGAAATTATGACCACTCTGCCAATCCCAGAACCATAAACTTCCATTGTCACCTTCAGGAAAAAATAAAAAGCAGAAAATAAGAAGAAAGAGTCGATAACTGTTACATCCTCATGGACAACTATCAAAAGACAATAACTGAAGGACACAAGAAAACACAGAAATGAGTGGAAAAAGTTCTGCCTTTGGGTTTAAAGTAGCATTAGTGCGCAAAATTGGTAAAGTCAAATTCTAACCTCCTGTGACCATTACACCATCTTCATTGACTGCCATTGCATTGATGATGGTTTTCTGCTCAGAGCTGCATGAGCGAACACCGCCGATGTGAGATATGTAGGAATTTAAGCATAAAGAACAAGGTTAGATAAAGTTCAAAGAGAGAGAGAGAGAGAGAGAGAGAGAGAGAGAGAGAGAGAGTATTAGGTTTTCTGAACTTCCAATGGAAATTCAAGCGTGTGCAGGATGACCTGTTTAAGGGGCAATACAAGTCCTAAGATAAGCACAACCAACAATGGCAGTTGGAAGGGCACGGAAGTTTGAAAAAGAAGTCTGTTTGATGTGGTTCATTTGAGGGAAGTATGACCAAAGGTCCATTCAAGGGGGTGAATGCAAACTTTTGAGACGAAATAATAGTATGTAGAATATCTTTTTGCAGTCAAGTTTTCATGTAGAACTTCAACAATTCTAAGCAATTCCAGATTTTGTAGACTCAGCTTTCATATATAGGTGGGTATATATTTTAGTCATCTTTCAAAGCAGGGATAATAAAATTACATTCTCATTCTTACGTAGCTAAATCATAGCACATCTTCAACTTTATCATAAAAGAGACCTCATATAGGGCCCTTTGGCTACCAGCTGACTATGTTGAAAGCCACACAAAAACACTTTCAACAGGAAAGTTTTGGAAAACATACATAAACAGGGAAGAAAACTATTTGTATGCACTGAATAAGGCAATTTTTAAGGTTTCTCCTCAAAGGCTAAATTGTCCCACATTTAACTGCCTCAGAATGAAAGCTCCTCGTACGAGAGATAACACCACAAATGTAGATCAGAAAGATAACGGTGCCAAAATAATCATTGAAGAACATATCCATCGTACATCTTCTTAAGCGGAAGGTGAGTAGAAATGTAATTTACCAAGAAAAAGATACTCACAGCATGTTGTGCATAAATTTGCCTTCCGGACGGTTGACATTTTTTATATTGTCAGCCGACGCAGATGCGAAACAATTCCTGGAAACAAGAGCAAGATATTAAGGTCAGAGAAACTAAATAAAAAAAACGGGAGAGCTTCATGAAGGAAACTATCGTATTCATAGGAACTTACTTGGTAGTATGTAGAGCCATTGCTCGCACATATTTTTTATGGTGCATAAGAGTTACCGTTCTTTTAACTGCCAGACAAACAATCAATTGTCTTCATTAAAAACGAAAGGGAAAAGAGAACAAAGAAAAGGAAAACAAAACCCGAAAAATTGATCACCATATCTAAGGTCCCAGAGCCTTATCGTCGTGTCATGGGAGCCAGTTACAACTTGTGGATCCTGAAAACAAACATGTTACGATGAGGATGGAATTACAAGAAAAGGGCTTCCTTGCTAATTGCTGCAGATGGTTCATGGTTGTGATTATATATCGACTACGCAACATCACCTTCTTCAACTTAAACATAAAATAGAACTCAAATCTCTATCGGAGACCGAGCCATCTCTTTTTAAAAATCATATTTTCCCACTGCAGAAAAGATATCTTACCGTAGGTCGAGTAAAAACTGAGCAAACTGTATTTTCATGCACTGACAATACATCAATTTGCACCTTGCTACGAATATCCCAGAGCTGAAAACATGATGTAGCATCCAAGTATAAGAATATTATTTCCACTTTAAACACAAATTTTATATGAAATTAAAGGAGAGGTAACATTGTGATCTTTACTTTCATTTGTGAAAATGAATCCTCACCCGACAGACAGAATCGTGACCACCTGTGAGTAGAACGTCAATAGTCGGATGAAGAGCCAGGCAATACACTCCACTTAGATGACCATGATAAGACCGAATGACCTAGAAAACAAATTAAGTTCAACCATGGTTAATACATACATTGTCATTGATAGAGAAGTATGTGCATGTTATATAAAGCTCTAATCCAGGCTTATCACGGCCAACCTTATTCTGCTCAAGATCCCAGCATTTAACTTGTTTGTCATCACTAGCAGAGAACATATATGTGTGTTTATTGCTGACGGCAAGTCCTGCAAAGAAACATCCAACTTAACCATTTGCAATACATGATTTATGAAGTTAGTGGTAGCAGCTGTAAATGCCACAAGAAGGAACAAACCTTTTACTTGTTCAATGTGTCCGGTTAGTGTATGCTTTAGCCTTCCAGTTCCCACATCCCATATCTTGTCAACAAAATAAAGGAGAAGCAATTGCAAAAACCTTAGAAATTAATCAGAAGAATATCAACCGTCCAATGAAAGAAGCATTTGGCTTCAACGAACAGTTTTTTGGGCAGAGGAGGAAAATATCAGTCTGCATAGTGCATACTAATCCATTGACCTAAACTATTGAGGTTGGTATACTCTCATAAGAGCATCACAATGTAATAATCAAAAGGTTGCTAAAGTTAGCAATGTGTGCTCAAAAAAGTGCTCACATTGTAATAATCAAACCTAACAACCTCTTAGCAATTCATCAAATTTAAGCATTTGGTTTGGATAATCAAAACTGACAACCTTTTGCCAATAACCAAATTTATCGGACCCCACATCTTCCCAAACAAGTACAACCATCATGGGAAAGTGAAACTCACTCTCCATAAAGCTGGTAGGTGAAACTCACTCTCCACTTTGGCAAGTGGTTATGCATTTAATAATATTGATCCCTTTATGGATTTTAACAAATGCTCTCCACTTGCACTTATTTTACTAGAATGTCATTCAATGTAGACCATTAAATTGAGAAGAAACAAATTGACCGTTAGATTTGAATTTTTGCCAACTCCTTTTGATTATGGGCAAAAAATAAACAATGTGGGACTTGACATTGCTAACTTTAACAATCTCTAAATGGAGAATCAAAATCTGATGTGGCAAGGTTTGATTATTCACATTTGATTATTACATTGAGGATGCTCTAATGTTATTTAAAAATCTCATTCATCACAGATAATGTATTCTATTATCAGTAAAAAAAATTAGGTAGAAACCTACAGAAAGGAAGTTCAAGAGAGAAGGTACCTGTATCTTGCGATCTGCAGACCCAGTACAGAACCATGTATTACTTGGATCAAATGCAATAGATGTCACCCATCCCAAGTGGCCACTAATCACCTAAAGAAGTTAATATTTCAGAATGTCAGAGAACATAAGTGAAAGCAAAAAGAAAAATCACAGAAAGTGAAATTAATAGCAAGCAGCACATAAGGCTTAACAAGGAAAGAGGAAAAGAAAATTGGATATAATGACTGGTAATCATAAGGTTTAACCACACCTCCATAGACATACAGATAGGATATGAAAAGAACACAACTAATGCTAACTTAGTATTGAATCCCACTATTGCTATGATGCCAATGAAGCAGATATAACCATCTAGGGGTTAGAAAAGCAGATACGTTGAATTCATGATCCTATAATTAGAGCAGCTACAGGTCTACAACCAACCACATCAACTAAAAGGGAAGACAGGGGGAAGGCAGAGTTTGCAACTAGTCACACAAATTAAACTTTCAGAGTGAGTTCAACTATGTTGCAAAGCGCATTCCTATTCTACTGGTACTATGGAACACTCTTAGCCTTTCAGTTCCCTGCCAAGGAAAGATTTGTCATTCATCTTTTTTCCCCTTTTTCACAAAGACAGTATTTATAAACTCTTTGACCGTCGAAATTGGAGTATCCAACTTTCACACGATTCACGAGGTTCATTTAAACTAAGGAACAAAAGAAACTGAAATTCAGCAGATCACGAGACAGTCAAAATTAAAATCAAGTCGACAGTTAAGTTATGTATCGAAAACTTTTAATACACTTGTACTACTAGCTAGTCGATGACTTCCAATCACGGTTGCTAGCAGCAGAATCAAAGATAAAGTTTGTGAGATAGCTGATTAGCTGCACCACTGTTTCATACTAAATATAGTTGGAGTGCAATTTTCAAATATAATTGGCAGATGCCCCAATGGTGAAATATGACAGAAAATAGGTTGCTAAATAGTCAATGCTTACTGCTGAAGTTCAAAATGATGGTCACTCAAATCAAACCCTGATTCTCTACTAATCCAATTCTGACTAGGACATTTAAAATTACTGACTAATTCCTAATGTTTAAGGTAATGCTTAAAATGGAAGAGTGCTACAAAACAAGACTTCTCTTACCCTGTAGTTTTTCCATGGTGCATGCCAAACAGGACGTGGCCATCTGCTTGGAATTCTTTCCATAATGGCTGATGTTGAGAAATTCCTGGAAGACAGCAAAATAAAATTATTTCATACCACGTGTTGTCAACATGTCACATCAACCATAATATTGCAATGGATGGTTGTCTAAGCTGCTCATTGAGTGCAACTACAAAACTTGCAAAACCTTCCAATGAGTTTCAATCACATAGACCCTAACGCTAGAAAAGAACTCCAAGGGGTGTCTAGCTGAGAACACTATATAAAGAAGCCATAATCACCAATGCAAATTAAGCGTTGTTCACGTTTAAACATATGCTATGCTATGTAGCAGGAGGTAACCGCATCTTAACAAATGCAAGTGGACGCCGAACATCAAGATGCATGCATAACGGTCTGAATGAAGTGAAACCTTAATGCAAGAGTCTAAAAACAGTTTGAAATTCAATCCAAAATCTTCATCCATCGAAGATATTATGAGATTGTCCTAAGAAAGATTAATGTCAATGTACCAAACAAAATCAATATGGATATCTAGGGAAATAACCAATTGAAGTTCAGCTTTATGAAAATATATGCTCAATTCTTTGACAAGAATAAACACAGAGGTAAAAAACACGAACCTCTCCGATGAACTAGAAGCAAAAACAATGGCGATGCTTTTTTCAGAAAGACCACCACAAGGCTGTTATACAATTTGCAAGGACCAATCAGTTCCACGCAGAAGTTTCCTTTTTGAACGTATTACATTACTGCATATCTCATGTATAACGAACAAAAGAAAGGGAAATGAGAAGGCCACAATGTGCTTCCGATACCCAATGTTACACAGACTCTGGTGCAGGTTTGTTTCTAAGTGTCCGCTTCATCCAATTTCCATGCAAAGGACTAGGGATACACAAAATTATTCAAATTTCTTAGTATATTTCTTTCATTTTCTCAGATAACTAGTGTTTTCAAAGTGCCTAAGGGCATTTCATGTATGATATAGGAGTTGCAGGCATAGTTTGTGGTCAACTCAAATTAAAAAATACACTTGCTAGGTGAATGCACTATGCCCAACTGAATGTGTCAGACACAGGCCCCACACCCTTATTCGAGTGTAGTGTCCACGACACAGGCGCCTTGTACGTTTAGAAGGGATCCATGTAGCAAAGTTGAGACCCAGTGCATATTACAGATCCATGTAGCAAAGTTTAGACCCAGTGCATATTACTTACATTGTATTTACTCTCCGCAGTTACATGTTTCATGCAGTGTTCTATAAAAAGGAATTAAGCTGATTAATCGCTGGCGGGGCCTATCCGTCTAGATCCGACTAATTGCTATGCGCCAATTAATAGCCAATAACTAGGCCTTGAAGCTCGAAGGTGGCCGACCGCCCGATTAGCACCTAGTGACTTTTAGCGACCTATGTGGATAACTCACGAATCTCTACTAGGTTATATATAGTTTGGTTCAGCACTTTGTTTGTAGAAGAAAGTGCAGGAATGGAGTCACCCAGAAAACATTAGAGACATAACTGGCCCTGCAGACCAAATTGAGACTTCATAAATAAAAATTTTACGCACCCCTTTGTTTTCACAGTTGGACCAACAATTAAATCAATTAGAGCTCCTCCATTCTGTGGATCCTTGGAATTTTCGGGATCTACAGTCAAAAGCAAAATGCAAGACAACATTAAGAAACTTGACAACTTTTGGCACATTAGGTGAAAAACAAATCACGCGTATTGTCTTCGGTCAACAAAAGGCTTTATTACTATCTTAACTCATTAAGTAGAGATAAAGCACACATGAAAGAATAACTAATGGGCAAAAGAAATGATGTGATAAAGGGTTTTCTCTTACCCCTCGTCAAGTTTTTATAAAGGACCAAATAAAAGCACCAGAAAACTTAAGAAAATATGTTAGCAGATTGTTCAGCCAGTTACCTAAACTGAACAGGTGGCTCGTTCATTAAAATAGCTACATACTTGTCAGTTCCATGACGCATTTTTGGAACCAGCACAAGGAAATTTGTTCTGAATGACAGATTGCTCGCACCTCTCTGAATAGCTGAGCTCACCATTTTCTAAAAACAAACTTTTTTGTCAATCTTTTTACCTTCAATGCTCAGAAACGGAGATTCTTAAAGCAGATTCATAGATAAACAGACATTAAAAATCACAGTAAGTTAAATATCTGTTGCTTAGTTCACCTACTACTTTGAAGAGATTGCGTTTCCAACAAACTATCAAAACATCAACCTTTGCTCTTGCACACCTCTTTGGCAAGAACTACTCAAACCACCTCTTCTTTCTAAACAACTACAAACCGAACAGTAACAAAGTATCAACATTCATATGCAATCTAAACCATTTAAACTCCTATTATTTACTTTTTCTTTCCATGTCGTAATTAATTCTTCGCTAAAGAATAAGAATAGTTCTAAAAGGAGACAAGTGCTTCAAAATGTTGTGCAAACACTAAAGAAACCCATCTCTCATAATCCAACGATTTGCATGTCAAACTCAAATAAGCTCAGAGAAAAACAGTTCAAAGTACCTGGAAGAGCTAAAAGCATTTGAAGGACCAGATCCTTATCGGGCTTGATCTTGACTACCAGACTTTGCATGAGTCAGAGGCTGACTGCTTGTGCTCTTTATCTCTCCATACTCGGCATTAAACTTCACAAATCAAAATAGACTTCATCTTGACACCACAAATCACAAAAGCACCCAATAACAAGTGAAGGGAAGAGAAGAGAAAATTAAAAACTTCTCCCTTTCATTGTGTAGTTTAGGAAGAGATAGCGGAGAAAATAACCAAACAAGGTATTAGGCATGGCGAAATTTTCCTCAATGTTTCCTCACATTTTCCTTCTTAGTTATTTTCTCTTCCCCTCCCCACATGTTTTCCTCCAATTTCCAAACACTCTGTAAACTTTACAAAAAATCTGTATCGGTTTCATTCTAAAAAACTGTACTAGTTTTAACCCCAAAAGATATGTAGTAGTTTGCTTAACCAAAAAGCATAAGAAATTAGTCTTCATAACAAATCAAGTTAAAGTTACTAACCTTATGGTTCATCCTTATCTTCTTCCTGCAAACGAAGGGAAACACAAAAACACAAATCCAGTTAGTACAAAATACTAAAGAGCGCATTTGTGAGGAAACCAAATCTAAGGAATTACTGTAATTAAAAGTGCTTCAATTAGACCATAAGCACCGCTCAACACCGATTGATCTACGCTGAAAAAACGAACATTAGGGCAAGTCTCAAAGAACACCAGATAGAGAGAGAAACGTCCAATATACATCTCTCTCCATATACGCGCGTCTGTGTGCGTGTGTGAAACGTACGATATCATGTGCTTGAATTACAAAAAGTGTTACCCTAAACCGATTGAGCTATGCCGAAGAGATGAAAACTAGAGCTTAAAAAGCACCCAAGAGAAATAGATACAAATAATAAACATCACACCGTAAACACAAACACAAACACAGAAACGTAAACATCGTTCTCTCTCTATATATGTACCTATTGGGGTCGGGAAGGGGGAAGCGAGCGTGGAGAGGAGAGAAGAGATCGAGAGCGAGCTTCAATGATTTGAAGCTCAGCTTCTTGAGCGATTGCGGCTCCATCGCGCTCATCGGTACTGTCATCTCCTCTCTCTCTTTCTCTCTCTAAGAGCATCTCCAATCCATCTCCATTTCCTCCAAAATAGAGGATGGATGTAATACATTAAGGGGAGATTTTGTAATTTATTCCATTTTTTCTTCACTTTTTGTACTTTTTGGGGAATCTTTGATGGACTCATCGTCCTTTTTAGAGTTTGGAGGAATTTTATACTCCAAATTTACTTTTGGTCCTCCATTTTTAGAGGATCATATTTACTTTTAGAGGACCAAACTCTAAAAAAGACGGTGGGTCCCTCAAAAATTCTCCCAAAAAGTACAAAAAGTGAAGAAAAAAGAGAATAAATTATAAGGTTTTCACTTTTCAGCCGAAAACCCAAATCGGATTTTTAATCTTGTTTTAGGGAGCCAAAAATATTAGCTAAGGTTAGGTCGGCACTTTTCATCCAATGAAAAAGGTGGGATTTGTTCTTTGTAAGCCGGAATCGAGCCAGGGAGAGGCGGACCTATGTGGGCCCCATGGGGCATGGGTTCCCACTCAGTTTTATGCAATTTACACATATTCTTAGATATTTCAATTATGCCGGATAAATATGTGATAGTTTACTCTACGTTCCCAGGTTCCCTTCATATGGATATCTGTTAGATCTAATAAGTTCACTAATTTGTGCTGCCCCCACTAATGAAAGTGTCTGGATCCGCGCACTGGAGTCAAGATTTATACGTAGAAGGGGTGAATATATACAATAAAAATTTAAAATAAAAAGAGACAATAATATTAGTACAAATAAAAAGTTAATATTTGTAACTCCATCTGGTTCGTGTTGAGAGCCTTCTTTCCTAGCCGGTCCCAAGTTCGGATAAAGGAGGAGGATTGTGCGTTAGGTAGCTAACAGCCAATACGTAAAAAAAATTCCGTCAGATCTTTATGACATGAATCCAAATATGATTACGAGAAATGATAGGGCGTTCCCTTTAAACGACGAGTTGCGCTTGCTTTCGGGTGCTTCGAAAAATGGGCAAGGGATGCCACATCTGCGTCTGGGTGTGATGATAAGTGAGCAAGAGTTCTTGCGTGTGCCTAGACGAGCGTAGGTAAAGAAGTTAGCCCAGGACTATAGGATTTGTTTAGCAACTTGAAATATAAGGACATTAACAGGTAGGGGTGTAGTGCAGTTGGTCAAGGATCGAGCCGCAAGTTGAGGTTTAAACATACCAAGGCTTTGCGCATAGGTTCGATCCCTGGCAGTTGCATACTTTGAACTTAACCGCTGCGCGGTGTGTGGGGCCACTGCGCGCAGCACAACCAAGGGAGACTCTCCCAAGGTGTAGCCTATGGGAGAGTCTCCCCTGGGTTACGCCTTTTTTTAAGACTAGGGAGCTAGTTGATACCATGCTTAGGAGGAGGATTAGTATAGCTTGTGATAAGCACCCAATAATTTATATTCTTGGTGCTTAAGTCCTCTAGTATGTTGTGTTTGTACATATATGTTGTCATTTTTATGCGATATTGCACGTAAGGTGTGTTTTCAGATAAACCGTGTGAATAAGGCACGTTTGAATGCCAAGAATTGATCCAGGTGTAACCATGTACTCAAAGCCACATGCCACCCTGTTGTGGAGTCCCAAGAGCCATGAAAAGAACCGTTGAAGCATACCCGGGATGCCCAAGGGTCAAGGGAATTGAAGGAGATGCAAGGATTTTATCGAAGCAATTCATCTTCTGACTAGTTGAGGATAGAATTGTCATAACGTTTGACGTACAAATGATCTTTGATCCAAACCACTTGGATTAGATAGAGGACTCGATAAGCTTTCCAATGGTTCAAAAAACACCCAAATCTGAGTTTTTGCGTGTCTAGAGCAAGCCTTTGAAGTTGTGTAGCATTCAAGAAGGATGGGTATCGATACAAGAATTTTTTTGTATCGATACCCGTTTACAATTTTCACATCAAATACTCCAAGAATTTTGGGAATTGTTCCAAGCAACCCGGTATCGATTCAAGAAGAGGCCTACATGTAGGTGGAGAAATTCTACCAATGCTTTATACAGTAACGGATTGTTACGGCTTATTTATACCTCTTTGCCGGAACCCTAATTTGTCGTCGAAAACCTAATCTGCAAAACAGACATGGAGTGAGTGCACCTTTGCCTCTCGTGGCAAAGGCCCTCTGATGTCAAAGTTAGTATCACGTACTAGCAATTGAACCCTAATTATCAGTAAGAAAGCAATATGAATGCAGAATATTGCGTACCTCTTTTCTCTGAGTTTACCTCGTATTTATAGATTCATAGATGCTTGCTGTCCAAGTATCCGTATTGCCCTAGGTTTCCTACCTCGTATAGGAAACCCAGGATATCTTGGATTCTCGTTCTTTTATCAGTTCATTACCTTAATCTTTTTAGGACTCTTTTCCATAATGAGCCGAACATCCCATTCCTGTTGGGTATCTTTTATAGATCCTACATTCTCGGGATCTCATTCCTTTAACGGAATACTACTGCTTCTGGACTCTTCCAGAATGTTCTCTTTACTTCAACATCTAATAGGACTTCTTTCCTTGTTCGGCCGTCTCATGGCCGAACAGAGGGACTGGGCCAGTTACCTCACATGTAACTGGTCCTTTAATAATCTGAACCATTCCTTTCTTTAGGGGGTTCTCCTCCTATTCGGCTCTCTCATAGCCGAACAAGGTACTTTGAACAGTGGCTTCACGTATCACCGGTCAATCATGTTGACCTTTCATAAGCTCCATGCTTGGGTGCTTCTTGGGCCTGCTCGGGAATACCTCCCCACAATTGCTCTCCAGCTTCACTTGTTATCTTTTACTCAGATGATGTGTGAAGCTTCTCTACCGAGCAAATTCATTCTGTTCCTGCACCTTATATATTGGAGCAACTTATCATCATTTTACCATGACAAAAACACCTTTTAGGCCGTCTCAGGCTTTCAGCCCTAACCTTTACACGTGTTGATGATTATATTGTTCACATTAAATGCGGACAGGCGTGTTTTGGGGAATGGAACACTCAAACGCCGTCTGGGGTGACGTTTCACTTACGCCACCCTACCTGTAGGGTATTTTTGGGTTTTCATCCCATTTTCAAAACACCCCAATCTCTCTCTTAGACTTCCCTCTGCAGAAAAAAGAAAAAAGACTGTTCAAGCTTTTCTCCCGCCATTGAAGCTCTGTTCATCGTCTCAAGGCCTCTTCCTTTCTGCTCCTTTAGGGATTCCGTCGACTATTTCTCGTAAGTCATCATTTTTTCTTCTTACAACTCCATTTCTCTAGTGGATTGTTTTCAATCACAGTTTTGGGTTTCATTGTCCCCATTTTTTTTTACACTTCATAGAATCCCAAAATCCTTTTTGGTAATGGGTAGATTTCGAAGGCACTGTAATACTCCTCAAACTATGGCTAGTTTCAGATCTCGATATGGGATTCCTGACGATGTAGCCACTGTATTGGCTCCTGAGGATGCCATTCGTGAGAGTTTCAATTTCGACACTCTTCACATTCCTGTTGTAGCTATTGTCGAGGGCGGGGTTAGATTCCCTTTGGCTCCTCTGCTTCGCCAAGTTTTAGCATACTATAGACTTTCCCCAATGCAAGTCTCTGCTAACTTCTTCCGAGTAGTTATGGGTATCAATACCATAAATCAGATGTTAGGGACCTTTTTAGGTCTATACGACATTCATCATCTATATAGTATCTCTAGAACCGAGGATGCCCTCACATATTATTTAAAGAGTAGGGATTCTAGGAAGAAACTTGTCCTTGAACTCCTTGACTCTGCTCGAGGGGATGACGACGACTTCCTGATTGTCATGGGCAACTTCGAACCCAGAGATGAGGACGGCCAAGTGATTGGTTTTTCACGCTCCTCATGTATTCGGGAGCCCACGTTAGTTCTTTTCTCCTAATTCATATGTTTTGTCCTTTTTTCATAGGAAAAGCTTTTTCATGCTTCAAATTTTTTTGTGCTCTGCTCTATTTCAGCATCCAACATTAACCGTGGTTATAATATCATAACCCCTCAAGTGCACGTAGCTGATATAAAACGTGCACTTGCTTTCAACGGTGAAGGGACGTACCTTGCTGGCCGAGCAAGAGCGGCTCAAGTACTGCTAAGTTACAAAGCATCATACGGGGGTTTTATTGATCGGCGTACCCGTGCAGCGGACAACCCTGCAGTAGCTGGACCTTCAAGACCTATTCCCGAACAAGGAGAGAGGCGTTCTCGGACACCTCCAATCTCCGACGAACCAATCCCCCTTGCCGAAGAAGTCTCCAGTCCCACATCGAGTTCTTCTTCCAGTGGCTATACCCCCTCTCCTCCAATAATGAACCGTCCAATTGATTTAGGCAGTCTTCTCACCATCCCTGGTCGAGGTCGTGGCGCTGCTCGGGGCCAAGGTTGCCAAGGTCGTGGCCGCTGCACTCAAACTCAAACTGATGCTCCTCCTGGGTTTTCTCTAGAGGAAATCGAAGCCACTCACAGAGAAAAGCGTCAAAGGGTGGAAGAATCCCTGGAAAGACCCCCACCATCCTCTTCATCTCCTGCTCCAACATGGGCTCCCTCTTTTTCTCATGGGAACCGAGCTATCACTGCTTGTGATACCGTTGAAACTGAAGGGACTGCCCTTGCATTGTCCCAGGCCTTTCTGTTGCCTGGGGACATGCAAAAAGAAGTGGCAATGTCTCTAGACAACCTTCTCAGCTCCTTCATGTCCCACAATGCCAAGGTAAAAAATTTCTTTTAATGATCATAGTGTTTTAATATTTTATGTTTATCACAATTGTTCTCGAATGTTCCAGGTGATGCAAAAAATGGTGGCCATGGCTCAAAAACTGAGCCAATCAGAGCCCCAACGTGCAAAACTCGTTAGTGAAAACTCCAAGCTTTCAACGTACCATCATCAGGCTTGAGAGAGAAAGAAACCTTGCCCAAGGGGAAGCTGATGGATTAAAGGGACAATTGAAGGGGACTGAGGACAGTCTTGCTCAGACTTTGAAGGAACTTGAGACGTCCCAGAATAAAGCCAAGGCTGCTTTTGAGAAGGGGTATAACGAAGGAATCAAGGTCGCCACAGAGAGCTACACAAACCAGATGCCTGGAATTCAGGACCAAGTTTGGGTGGCTTCTTGGAGAGCTTGCCTTGAAAAAGCAGAGATTCCTGAGTCATCTCCGCTCTGGTCCAACATTGAACTTCCAAGCGCAGCAGCTGGTGAGCAAGAGGATATTGCTGAGGAGGGAGATGAAGAACAAGGTGTGCAGACAGCGGAGCCTCCTGTTACTGAAGTGGAGCCTCAGAGTGATACGACCAGCCCTGGCCAAAAGGAAGCCAGTGGTGGTCATCCTGTAGAAGAAAGTACCTCAGGAGATTTGACTGTCCCAGCAGCTGTTCAAGACCTGACAGAAGATGAGTGAATATGTCTTGTATTGTTGACAATATGTTTGGCTACCTGTTTGAATTTGTGGGCCTGACCAAAGTGTTTGAAAAAACTCTGACAGTATTTCGTACTTGTCTTTAAGTGTCTCGTACTTATAAATTAGTGTGTACTTATGCATATATTCGAATGCTTCTAAGTCTGTGCATATTCTCGTATGCTTTGAACAGTTTGTGCATATTCTCGTATGCTTATGCATGTATTCGTATGCATTTAAAGTTTCTCGTACTTAAATTCCATATAAGTGTCTTCATACTTATATTAGTTAAGTTTATCGTACTTTAAATCATCATACAAGTGTTTCGTACTTGCGTGCTCACAAATATCCCGTACTGCAAAAATCTCTAAAACTCTCAAAATCACACAAGTGTTGTGTTTTAAGTTTCCTCGTATTGTAAATGTATACTATACCCTGCTCCCCAATACGAATAAGGGAAACAAATCTCGAAAGTCGTATTTAAAACAAATACCAGGAACACAACAATAGTTATACTAAAAAAGTAACTTTATTCAGAATCTATAGAACTTAAGAGGTCGTTATGCGTACCCCTTGCAACAAAACGAGAACACAAGAGAGTTGTATTCGTAACTCTCACACAATCACGATGTGTATAAAAAATATAGTCAGATAAAAAATTTTCTCAAGTTGTGGACATTCCAAGGTCATGGCTCCGGGTTCCCGTCCAAATCTGCCAATCTATAAGCCCCAATGCCCACAATCTCAGTAACTCGATATGGACCTTCCCAATTGGCCCCTAACTTTCCCTCATTCGTCACTTTAGTGTTGCCGAGCACCTTTCGTAGTACAAGGTCCCCAACACTGAATTCCCGTGGATGCACATGTTTGTTGTAGCCTTTGATTAGTTGCTCTTGGTACGAGGCCAAGTACACTAAGGCCCGTTCTCGTCTTTCCTCGGCAAGATCTAATTCAATTTTCAAGGCTCTATCATTTCCTCCACTTTCAACCAAAGTGGTCCTGTTGGTCGGCAGACCTATTTCCAATGGAATAACAGCCTCTGTTCCATATGCTAAAGAATAGGGGGTCTCTCCCGTAGACCTCCTAGGTGTTGTTCGGTATGCCCATAGAACCAATGGCAATTCATCAGGCCATTTCCCTTTTGCTTTATCCAAACGTTTCTTAATCCCATCAAGAATGGTTTTGTTAGAAGCCTCTGCTTGGCTATTACTTTGAGGGTAGGCCGGAGTTGAATAATAATTTCTTATCCCATACTGGGCACAGAAAGTTTTGAATTTTTTCTGAAACTGAGACCCATTGTTTGTAATCAATGAGTATGGGACTCCAAAACGAGTAATGATGCTTTTCCACACGAACCTCTCTATCATAGGTTTGGTGATTTTAGCCAGTGGTTCTGCCTCAATTCATTTGGTAAAATAATCTGTTGCAACTAGCAGAAATTTTCGATTTCCAATTGCTTTGTGTAATTGACCCACAATGTCCATTCCCCACTGAGCAAACGGCCAGGGACTTGTCAAAGGCACCAAATCTTCAGCTGGTGTTCGAATCATTGGTGAAAACTTCTGACACTTTTCACAAATCTTTACGTACACCTTAGCATCTTCTTGCATGTACGGCCACCAATATCCTTGAGTAATTGCTCGGTGGGCTATGGACCGGCCCCCAGCATGGCTCCCATAAGTTCCCTCATGAATTTCGTGGAGGAATTTTTGCACCATTTCAGGGTGCACACAAAGTAGATAGGGCCCTGTAAAAGACTTCCTGTATAATTTCCCTTCAGGTGATAACCAGAACCGAGCAGATTTGGTCCTTATTTTATGAGCCTCCTTTTTGTTTGAAGGGAGTTTTTCATCTTGTAAGAATTCAACAATTGGATCCATCCAACTTGGTCCCTGATTCACGTCCAAGACCATCTCTACGCTTCTTCCGATGCTTGGTTCGGTTAGATACTCTACGGCTATCTTTCTCTTGAACTCGGTTGGTACAGCGGCAGCCAACCAAGCTAGTGAATCTGCATGTGCATTCTTTCGAGAACTTATCTGCTCAATATACACCCTTTCAAAAGTATCGAGCAGATCTCTGGTTGCCTGTACATAGGCTGCCATCTTTTCGCTCCGAGCTTTATATTGCCCGGACAGTTGATGAACTACCAGCTGTGAGTCACAAAATACTCTAACATGTTCGGCTTTTAAGGTTTTTGCACTTCTCAAACCAGCTAAAAGTGCCTCGTACTCTGCCACGTTATTGGATGCATTAAACCCAAGCCGAACAGACAATTCCAACATTGATTCTTCAGGGGGAAAAAGCACTACCCCTATCCCCGATCCTGTGTTGCAAGCTGACCCATCAACGAACAGCTTCCATTCCAAGGGATCTTGTTCGGCTAATGCCTGTTTCTTCGTTACAGGAGACTTTGATTCACACTCCTTTCTCGTAGGAGGCAAAGATGCAACCGCAGGTGAGAATTCTGCTACAAAATCTGCCAACACTTGTCCTTTAATTGCCGTGCGCGGCTGATAATCGATATCATATTGACTCAACTCAACAGACCAAGTCGAAATCCTTCCCGAGAAATCTGCCTTCCGGAGCAGAGATTTTAGTGGGAACTCAGTATAAACCACTACTTTATGGCTCTGGAAATAATGTGGCAATTTTCTAGTTGCTGTCCTTAGTGCTAAGATCAATTTCTCGAGGGGCAAATATCTTGTTTCTGCATCTAACAACGTCTTGCTCACATAATAAACAGGGATTTGTTCGGATCCCCTATTTCTCAGAAGGACTGCACTCACAGCATGCTCAGAAATAGTTAAGTATAAGACTAAGGACTCACCTGGTTCTGGAGTTGAGAGAAGGAGAGGAGAGGCCAAATATCCCTTTAAATCCTGGAAGGCTTGTTCACATTCTGCTCCCCATTCGAATCCTTCCCTTTTCTTTAACAACTGAAAGAAAGGTCTGCACTTGTCACTTGACCGGCTAATAAATCGATTGAGAGCTGCTGCCATCCCAGTCAACCGCTGGACTTCCTTGGTTGTCCGGGGACTCTACAGATTCTGCAAGGCCTTGATTTGGTCGGGATTCGCCTCTATCCCCCTCAATGTTACAAGATGGCCCAGAAACTTTCCACAACCGACTCCAAATGCACATTTCGAGGCGTTGAGTTTCAATTTATATTTCCTTAGAATCTCAAAAACCTCCTTCAAATCTGCTATATGTTGCTGCCCAGTTTTACTTTTCACCACCATGTCATCTATGTAAACCTCCATAGTTTTGCCGAGCAATTTTGTGAACATGATGGTTGCCAATCTCTGGTACGTTGCCCCTGCATTCTTCAATCCAAAAGGCATGACTTTATAGTAGTAAAACCCTCGTGGTGTAATAAAAGAAGTTTTCTCTTGATCTGGGCCAAACATGGCAATTTGATGATATCCTCGATATGCATCGAGAAAACTCATCCGTCCATATCCTGCTGTTGCATCAACCAACTGGTCAATCCTTGGAAGAGGAAAACTATCCTTTGGGCATGCTTTGTTTAAATCTGTGAAGTCTACACATACACGCCATTTGCCGTTCTTTTTCTTTACGACAACAGTATTTGATAGCCATTCTGGATAATAAACTTCCCTTATTGCCTTGGCTTCTAACAAATGATCCACCTCTTCAATTACAGCGTCAACGTGCTGTACGGCTGCCCTTCGTTTCTTTTGAATGACCGGCTTATGCTGTGGATCAATATTCAAATGATGGCAGATAACATCTGCGCTTACCCCAGGCATCTCCTCTGGTGTCCAAGCAAATACATCGACATAAGTTTTCAAAAAACTTATCAGTTCATTCTCCTATTCTACTGGCAATGATTCCCCAATCAGGAAATACCTATCTGGATCACTCTCGTTGATCTGTGTTTTCTTCAAATCCTCAACTACCTTCTCGGTTGGATCCTTTCCGATATCTTCAATAGTCGGCTGATCCGAAATTTCCACAGTATTAACATGGTGGGCATTTTGGATTCTCTTTATGATGGATACCAAATAGTGTTGAGCTATCTTTTGGTTACCTTTGATCCGTTCAATCCCATTGGATCCTGGGAATTTCACCATTTGATGGTAAGTAGAAGAGACTGCCCTCATCTTGTGCAACCATGTCCTTCCTATAATCACGTTATAGGAAGACGGTACATCCACCACCTGGAAGTCTGTTCGTAGCACTATTGTACCAGCCCGAACAGGCAAAGTTACTTTTCCCAATGGCCAGACTGCTCCTGCCCCAAATCCGACCAAAGGTGTCACTGATTGTACCAAATTTTCTTGAGTGAGCCCCAATTTTTTGAATGCATCGTAGTATAGCACTTCGGTGCAACTCCCAGAGTCCACCAGGATTCTTTCCATGTCATATTCCCCAACTCGTAGGGTTATGACCAAAGCATCATTGTGGGGTATCTGGACTCCTCCTAAATCTTCATCCGTAAAAACTATGCTCTCGTTGCTCACCCCTTCGTTGCGCCCTCTTTTCTTCCCCAACTGCATCACGTGTTGGTCGTGTTTTACCTGTCTCTGAAGCAGTCTCACCTCATTTCTCGTATAAGGTTCGGCTAATCCATGTATCATATGAATTACCCCTTTCGGATTCTGTTCGTTATCCAACTCCATAGCTTTGTCTTTATCCTTGGGATCTTCTTGGATAAATTCTTTGAGATAGCCCCGTGAGACCAAATCATCAAGATGCCGTTTAAACATCTCACAATCCTCCGTCATATGGCCCCAATCCTTATGGTAACTACAGTGCTGATTCGTAGCATGCTTTGCATCTTTATTTCCACCCAGAGTTGGAGGCCATTTGAAATAAGGTTGACTCTTTATTCGATAAAGAATCCTGTAGATAGGCTCTTTCCAGACCGTGTTTATTGAAAAGAATGACTTGGGATCCGAAGCTGGCTTATCTTTGTATGGCTCTTTCTTCGCTTGCCCATAATCCTTCCTTTCACGATAGGTTTTGGGCTCTGGCTTTTCTACTTTCTTTGTGGATCCTTTTACTTGCTCGGCGGCCAACTTGCCATCTTCCCGAAGAATATCATCTTCGTTTCTGGCGTGCTGCTCAATTCTCTCCATTAATTTTGCTAGTGTCTGTTCTGGACTCATGTTTAGGGACTTACGTAGCTCCCCCCGAACAGGCAAACCTGTCTTAAAAGTGGCAATGGCATATTCCTCACTACATCCTTCAATTTCGTTAAAGGTCTCCCAATATTTATTTGCATATGTCCTGATCGGCTCGTCCTCGCCTTGCTTCATAAAGGAAAGACTTTCAAACGTTTTTGGAGCTTTTCTGCTCGTCAAAAACCGTGCAGTGAATTCTTCGGCTAACTGCACCCATGTTCGGATGGAGCGTGAACCCAGTCTGTGAAACCAAGATAAAGCAACCTTCCCTAAACTTGATGGGAACATCTTGCACATAATTACATCATCTCCTTCATGCATAAACATTGCCTGCTGGTAATGCTGTATATGTTCCACGGGATCAGCATCTGTCTCGTAGAGGATGAACATTCCGTGTTTTACTCTGGATGGCAACCTTGCCTCCTGTAACTTTTTTGCAAAAGGAGAGGATGCTATATTCTGAAGTGCTTTCCGTGTTGCTTCTCGTGCAGTCATGGTTTCATCCTCTGGTCCTTTCTTGGATCTAGTTCTTTCCCAGTCGGAATCAGGTCTCTCATACCTGTCCCTGTGATGTTTCCTACTCCCTTCCTCCTCAGGGGTAGAGCTTCGACCTTCGTTTCTCCTTTTTCTCGGAGAAACCCTCCTTCGTTCGGGTGTTCGGTTCTTGCTTCTTCCCTTTCGTGGAGAAGCTTTATGTCATCTTGGGGTCAGACTTCTGCTTCTGTTCCTTCTTCCTCGTGAAGTAGCCTTTTGGTACTGTACCAAAGCATATTCACTGCCTCTAGAATTTCTTCGAGATAGTCCGGAGTCCTCCGGATGCTCCCTGATCCTCTCTAGTTCTCTGATCTCATGGTCTCGTTTTTTGATCAAACGAGCATACTCCTCGATCTCTTGTCTTTTCTTATCAAGAATGTCTTCGCTACGGTATACACTTCTGGAGTGTGCAATCGATTCATCCCCTCGATGGGATTTAGTCCTTCTTGTGGACTTTGATGCCGTCTCTCCATCTCTATTTTTGGAGTTCCCATGAATGGTAAGAGGGTGGCCCTTACTCGTGGTCCTCTTGTGTCCTCCTTCGGGCTTTTTCGGAGCCTCCGGTGGAGATTTGTCTCCTCCTCCAATTAACACATCCTTCGGATCGTGTGGTGTTGCTGGATCCACTTCCACCATGGTCGTATTTTAAAGGGAACTCTTTCGTTTCCCACAGATGGCGCCAATTGTAGGTGGAGAAATTCTACCAATGCTTTATACAGTAACGGATTGTTACGGCTTATTTATACCTCTTTGCCGGAACCCTAATTTGTCGTCGAAAACCTAATCTGCAAAACAGACAGGGAGTGAGTGCACCTTTGCCTCTCGTGGCAAAGGCCCTCCGATGTCAAAGTTAGTATCACGTACTAGCAATTGAACCCTAATTATCAGTAGAAAAGCAATATGAATGCAGAATATTGCGTACCTCTTTTCTCTGAGTTTACCTCGTATTTATAGATTTATAGATGCTTGCTGTCCAAGTATCCGTATTGCCCTAGGTTTCCTACCTCGTATAGGAAACCCAGGATATCTTGGATTCTCGTTCCCTTATCAGTTCATTACCTTAGTCTTTTTAGGACTCTTTTCCATAATGAGCCGAACATCTCATTCCAGTTGGGTATCTTTTATAGATCCTACATTCTCGGGATCTCATTCCTTTAACGGAATACTACTGCTTCTGGACTCTTCCAGAATGTTCTCTTTACTTCAACATCTAATAGGACTTCTTTCCTTGTTCGGCCGTCTCATGGCCAAACAGAGGGACTGGGCCAGTTACCTCACATGTAACTGGTCCTTTAATAATCTGAACCATTCCTTTCTTTAGGGGGTTCTCCTCCTGTTCGGCTCTTTCATAGCCGAACAAGGTACTTTGAACAGTGGCTTCACGTATCACCGGTCAATCGTGTTGACCTTTCATAAGCTCCATGCTTGGGTGCTTCTTGGGCCTGCTCGGGAATACCTCCCTACACTACAGACAGCTGTTCGATAGCTTTTCAAACTTCCATTAATAGAAACCTTATGTTAGATATTTTGTGAGAGATAGAAGTTGGTTTTTCTTCTCACTTTTAAAATAAGTAGTATATCTTAGATCTTTTAGGATATTTGTTTTGAGGAGAGAGAGTTGGATTGTGTATAAATACCTATCTCTCTCCTTCCTTTCAAGGAGTACCACCTAGTAGTAAGTAGTTCATTCGTTAGTTTAGGTAGATTTTTAAGCTATGAGTCTTTCATTTTCCTAGAACTCTAGATTTGTTCTTCAAGCTTTTTCAAGTGTATTTTCTTCAAGAACTCAAGTAAGTATTTGTCATATGTTATTTTCCCGATTGTTAATGTTATAGCTACGCTTTAGATCTTCATTAAAATCAACTTTATTTTAATTTCTATCGGTTAAATCTTATGTATCTTTTTATCATTATGCTTAGTCCTTTGAGTATGTATGAGTAGTCGATTAGGCTTGGCAATGGAATGAATAACTCTCCGTGACTTGGGTTAATCTCGGCTTTCTTAATTCGGATTATGAAGTCTGGTTTGTTATCAAATATGGTTCGCCTTTTATGTAATAAAACTCGGCGTTGTTAATCTTTGGTGATCATGTGCTCGTTCATATGGTTACGGAAGCTATGCGACACCTTGTGTTTGCCAAAAGAACTGTAGAACTTGCTCGGTTTCCAAATTATACTTCTAGTCTTTCATTAATTTTCTAGCTAAATTCATTGAGAAGAGTTTGATGACTTAAGTTACGAGTGTTGGTAGCCTCAAGGCCTTGCCGCCTTTTATTCTAAGTTTAAACTGCATTTCTAGTCTTTTCTTAAGAGTTTTCCACCATTAGAAGTAAAATCAAGAGTTGGCCGTCTTAAACGCCGAAATCCATCACATAATCCTTAAAACTACAAAATCTGAACAAACTATAATTGAAGCTCTTTGTGGGTACGATCCCGGACTTTCAGATTATTATGCTTTCAACGATCTAGCCCTACATTTTGGGGTTTTTGACCTATTTAAGAGGTTAGGTCAGCGGCGAAGCATTCTTGGCGCCGTTGCCGGGGAGCTTCTCTCCATTGTAGCTTGTTTGGAGGTTTGACAAACTACTATGAGTACTCTATTTATTTTTCTGTCATGTAATTTGAACTCGTTTTAGCGGATACCTTTAACCAAAGTTCATATCGACTTGAGGTGTAACGAAACTAGATTGAGCATCAATTGCCTTTTTATTACTTTTGTCTATATAATGTGGTGGTGGAATAACCCCACAGAACTGTTTTGAGAGAGATGGGGCATAGACCCTCTAGTCTGTTTACTTTATGTTTTTATTTATAGAGTAGAATGGCAGCAACAAATGGGGACATTGTCACCAAGACTTTGCGGGAGTATCTTTATCTCAATCAAATTTTACACCCCCTTGCATAGCCACTCATGACACCAATGTTTTTAATCTCAAGAAACAAATTCAAACTGTTGCTGAAAGAGAGAATACGTCGTTTTATGCATGTTGGGGAAGATACAAAGACTTGCTCAATGCGGTCCCGAATCACGGCTTTGAAAATTTTCAAATTGCTAACTATTTTTATGACAGACTTTCTCAAAAGATTCAATGATTCTTAGTCATGGTATGCGATGGAAACCTTCTTGAAAAAGAACCCGCTGAAGCCTTAGATTTGTTTAATCGTTTGGCCGCAATTTTGCAGTCCCGGGTTTATGCTAAACATTTTGAAGAGACAGACTTAAATGCTATAGAAGAGAAAATTGAGCCACATATCTTTGTTGAACATGTTAGTTTAGATCATGATAGCTCCTCAGAGTCTGAATGGAGTGATGAGCCTGATGTCCAGTGTTCTCCCCCTGTGGATCCTCCTCTGTGTGAAGATCCGGGGGAGAAATTTCTCATTATTGAGGAAACAAATGCAGAGGTAGACTTCTTATATGCTCTGCTAAATGAGCAGGATGTGAAGAATGTGAATAGTCCTGAAAGTTTGTCTCCTTCCTTTGAGGAGATACCCTCCATGGAAATTTTGAACCATTAAATACTTTTGGCTCTAGATGATGCCACCTCTCCTATCGAGTCTCCACTCTCGCAAGAGTTTTTAAATGTGGAATTGATTGATTTTCTTGGTGTTGATGAAGTTGATTTGGTTTATCATCCTTATATTGCAGATTTTGTCTGCAGTTTGAAAATTGATTTAGTTTGGGCTAAACACTTGGAGGAACTTAAACTTTTTTGACGAATTCGGCAATTGCTTTACCCAAAGTATCTTATCTTGTGGCATGGTCGAATTCAATTCTTGACAAAAGGTGTAGAGTGGAGTGCTCCATTTATTCTAATAGTTCTTAATGGCATAATCAATGCTCGAAACCCATGTGTGGTTGAACACTCTTTGGATGGTCCGGTATGGCCACTTGTTTCAAGCTCAAAGTTGTTGTATGACTTGCTCTATGATACTTTGAGTGAGAGATGAGGAGAAAAGTAGTACCCCTGCGATCACGTGACGATATTGGTATATTTTATTTACTTAGTCATTTTCAATACTTGTTGCCTTTTGTGCCCGGATAACATGAGCCAGGCAGTACTAATGACATTTGTCTTTTAATAGGTAGTTGTTTCTTAATTCTTTTGTAGGGTAAGCATGCTATCGCACCAGCCTTGGTAGTTTAGGTCTTAACGCCGAGGTGATTGAGATATTCAGGAGCCCTAAGCATGAGCACGACTATGTGTCGCAGTTGTTAGTCCAATAAAGCCTCGACATGGCCTCATGCGACTAGCTTTGGTTCCATGGGAGGAACCTTGGGAGCGAACCTTGGGAGCCGTTCCAATGACAAATGGAGGCAATGACAATGAACCCTCAAACTTGGTTGAGGTATTTGGGGGTTGACATTCCCCCTGATATGTGAGTATTTCCCTTTCTTGTAATTTAATTTTTATTTTGTCTTCGTGCTACAAGGACATAGAACATTTTAAGTTGGGGGGAGGGATTGTTGTTTGTTTGTTTGTTCGTTCATAATTAGAGTCTAAAAATTCAAAAAAAAAAAAACTTGAAAAATTGTAAGTGGGATCCTTAAGCATGTGATTTGGGAGATTGTTGCATATTGGTTTCGTTTAATAGCTTGTATTGAGAAATTGACCTTGGCACCTACCCTTAGCATTACTTTTGCACTTCACGGTTAATCAAGCTTAAATTGCTTTTGCACTGTGATCTAACCGTTCTTGAAGGCCAGTTTAGTGGAGACTTATGCTCATGTGAACTTTAGAGCCTATCTTTTTGTTGGAGTGGTGTCACTTAAACTCTAAGTTTGTCATAAATAGAATGAATTCGTTGTTTGGTCTCATTATTTTTGTTGCTAAGTGTTGGAGCTTATTGCGTATCACTCTTTTGGGTTTTGGTTCGTTACATAGATGTTACATCTTTGGGAGAGAATTATAGGCATTTTCTTGATGTTCGGGCCGGATCATTCCTTTGCTTAGTTGTGTCCCTAAAGAAAAAATAAAGGAAAAAGAAAGAGAAGGGGCACCGATATATTTCAAATGGAGGAATTGTTGTTTAAAGTTGAAATATGTTGAAAGGTTAGTAGGAGGGATAAGGTGGAATCGACCTAATGTTAAAGGGCACACATTGTATATTTGCCCCGTAGAAATTGTCTTGAAGTACTTACCTTTTCTCAGACTCTAAAATTTGATTCATCATAGCCTTGCACATTAAATGCAAGGCCTTGTTTGATCCTTGGGGTGTTGGGGAGTAGATTGATGGATGTGAGAAAGAGTTCCAATGCTTATAAGACCGCGGGTCCACTATATAAAGTGTTCTTTGTGCGCCATAGTGTGCAGAGTATTTTGGTTTCATTTTTATAACTTCTACCGGCACTAGGACTGCAAACGAGCCGAGCCGAGCCGAGTTTTAGAGTGTTCGAGCTCGGCTCGCCAAAAATTTAGTTGGCTCGAGCTCAGCTCGAGCTCGTGACGAGCTACAGGACTCGAGCTCGAGCTCAGCTGCTCGAGATGTATTTACAGAGCTTGAGCTCGGCTCGCTCATGAAACAAATATATATAAATATATATATAAATAAATATAAATATGTAATATATATATATATATATATATATATAATATAGTTGAGCTCGCGAGCCAATACGAGCCGAGCTTCGACTAGCTCGAGCTCGGCTCGTTTATGAAACGAGCCCAGGACTCGAGCTCGAGCTCGTTCGTTTGTGTCTTGAACCGAGCCGAGCCGAGTCGTTGTCGAGTCGAGCTTCAAGCAGCTCGCGAGCGGCTCGGATCGTTTGCAACCCTAACCGACACATTGAGAGTTCATAATGTACCTTGTTTCGAGTGATGATTTTTTGTTGAGTGCATGACACGGTGAGAATTGAAGTCGAGACTTGGTCCGGAGAGTACGGTTAGCTATTGGCCACTTGCAATTGAGGCTTGTATCCACACACACTAAGCCTAGGTGCCATGGTTGATTACTTGACTATATAACTTTTGGAACTATTATTGCCTTCTCTTACCTTGCAGAAAAGATTCATGATGTTTTGTGGGTAGTCATTGCTGAAAACTCTCACGAGACTTCATTTGTCCTACCAGGGCCGCCCAGAGGTTTAAAAGATTTATCCCTTTATTTTTATTCGTTATAAGGTTCTATGTTTTGTTTTAGTTTGTTAGGGACTAACAAACTTCAAGTTGGGGGGGTGTGTGATAAGCACATAATAATGTATATTCTTGGTGCTTATGTCCTCTAGTATATTGTGTTTGTACATATATGTTGTCATTTTTATGTGATATTGCACGTAAGGTGTGTTTTTAGTATTTTCAGGTAAACCGTGTGAATAAGACGCGTTTGAACACCAATAATTGCTCCGGGTGTAACCAAGTATTCAAAGCCACATGCCACCCCGTTGTGGAATCCCAAGAGTCATGAAAAGAAGTGTTGAAACATACCTGGAATGCCCAAGGGTCAAGGGAATTGAGGAGATGCAAGGATTTTATCAAAGCAATTCATCTTCTGACCAGTTGAGAGTAGAATCGTCATAACTTTTGATGTACAAATGATCTTTAATCCAAACCACTTGGATTAGAAAGAGGACTTGGCAAGCTTTCTAATAGTTCAAAAACACCCAAATCTGAGTTCGAAAGTATCCGGAGTGAGCTCGCGAAGTTGTGCAGCATTCAGGAAGGATAAGTATCGATACAAAGTTTTTTTGTATCAATACCTGTTTACGATTTTCACATTGGAGACTCCAAGAATTATGGGAATTGTTCCAAGCAACCCGGTATCAATACAAGAGTTCCTTGTATCGATACTAGAGGCATACAGACAATTGTTTGACAGCATTTCAAACTTCCATTAATAGAAATCTTATGTTAGATATTTTGTGAGAGATGGAAGTTGGTTTCTTTTCTGACTTTCAAGATAAGTAGTATATCTTAGATCTTTTAGGATATTTGTTTTGAGGAGAGAGAGTTGGTTTGTGTATAAATACCTATCTCTCTCCCTCCTTTCAAGAAGTACCACATAGTTGGAAGTAGTTCATTAGTTAGTTTAGGTAAATTTTTATGCTTTGAGTCTTTCATTTTCCTAGAACTCCATATTTGTCCTTCAAGCTTTTTCAAGTGTATTTTTCTTAAGAACTCAAGTAAGTATTTGTCGTATGCTATTTTTCCGTTTGTTAATGTTGTAGCTATGCTTTGGATCCTCAATAAAATCAAGTTTATTTTCATTTCTATCAGTTAAATCTTATGTCTCTTTTTATCATTATGCTTAGTCATTCGAGTATGTGTGAGTAGTCGATTAGACTTGGCCATGGAGTGAATAGCTCTCCGTAACTTGGGTTAATCTCACCTTTCTCAATTTGGATTATGAAGTCTGATTTGTTATCAAGTATGGTTCACCTTTTATGGAACAAAACTTAGCGTTGTTAATCTTCGGTGATCATGTGTTCGTTCACATGGTTCCGGAACCTATATGACGCCTTGTGTTTGCCAAAAGAACTATAGAACTTGCTCAGTTTCCAAACTATACTTCTAGACTTTCATTAATTTCCTAGCTAAATCTTCCGGTTGATAGCTTACACCGTGTGAGTCAACCGTTTTTTCATTGAGAAGAGTTGGATGACTTAAGTTACGAGTGTTAGTAGCCTCACGGCCTTGCCACCTTTTATTCTAAGTTTAAACTGCATTTCTAGTCTTTTCTTAAAAGTTTTCCACCATTCAAAGTAAAACCAAGAGTTGGCCGTCTTAAACGCTGAAATGCTTCACATAATCCTTACAACTACAAATCTGAATAAGCTATAATCGAAGCTCTCTGTGGGTACGATCCCAGATTTTCTGATTATTATGTTTTCAACGATCTAGCCAATAGTAGATAAACGAAAACTGACCAACAAAATTAATACCGAAGTGCAGTAGTGAAATTAGGGCAAAGAGTTAAGAAGTATGAGTCAAACTTGAGCCATAAAAAGTAGTAACACACTATAAAAGCAAGGGTCATAATTCAAGAAGTCATAGTGTGGCAATCAAAACCAAAATAGGACATAAATACACGCAAGGCCTCGAATCAAGGGAATCAATTAAGACATAGAATAGAGAGAGAATAAAGTGAGCTAAGGAAAAGGTATATTACAAGGGTTATGATAGTAACCCGATATTATCTAGCTTGTAAAAGCATAACATCCAAACAGGTACTATCTCTCTTAATTAAAAGGATAAAGTTCATTTGCAAGCGAAATTCAAGTGCACATCAGTACATATATGCATAATAATCACATATATGTTCTTCCTAACCGAAGTGTTGTGAGCTGCTCCTATTGACGTTAATACTCCAATTCCCCCGATATGGTTCAACAACATAACATCACCCTACGTAAACGAAAACTTGATACCACATAGATGAATGAATGTTATGCACACAAGCACACTTAGGTCATATCGAAAATGCAATAATTTTAACCTATGATACTATGTGTCTCCCAACGGTCTGGAGATATTTTAACCTATTGCTCTAATACCAAGTTGTCACGCCCTCAATTTTAAATATAAATAATAATAACTTTACATAAATCAAGTCCTCACAATTTTACAATTAATAGCCCAAAAGAGAGTTTCATGCTACCATTTCAAGTACAAAGTTTCAAAAGAGTTACATTATGTGACACCACGACCCAATACTTCACAATTGCAAAATAAGAGAGGATGATTAAAGTTTAGAAGGTGTCATAGTCAAAATAATGAGATTTTAAGTTACATTACGTCTCCCCAAGTAAGCTTTATACAAAAGATTCCTAGTAACTTCACCCTTTAGCCTTCAAGAGATGCTCAAAACAATGCACATCAAGAACGTCATGCTATCATCTTGGATTCGTACATGAAATATAAATGGTTGAGCTATACTAACCCAGTAAAAAAATTGACGCTAAATTTATATGCAGATGAGATGATCAAATACATAAATAACGGATGCAAGACATGACAATGATGGAAACAAGATACTGGTAGCGAAAACAAGATGTTACTATCCATATTCGAAGGAAATAAGCCAAATTAAAGTGCTCGTAGAGTCGTATCCATACCACTATCCTTCAATTCCTCAATTTCAATTTATTATAAGGCTTCGTATGTTTGGACGTAAAATATTTTTCGGTAAAATGTTTTACCTAATTTCCGGTGTTTGATTGTGTAAAAATTAGGAAAATATTTTACATGTAAAACATTTTCTATCAATTGGATGAAAAGGACTTACCCTTAAATCTTCCGTAAGTTATTTTTTGAAATGAAACCGTTGAGTTTTGGTGCAATTTTCACTGCTCAATTTCCTCGATCGTCAGTCCTAACCCACGTTCAATTCCATTATTCTCATATATCTCCACTGTTTAGGCCCCTCTCTCTCTATACTATTTTGTTGATTTCTGAAAATATCTTTAAGTGCCAACCAAATACCGAATATTACAAATTAAATATTGTTAAAAAAATATTTCACATAAAAAACATCTTACATAATAAAATATTTTATATTAAAAAATATTTTATATCGAAACAAAAGGAGCCCGAATCTTTCTCTCATTTTCGTACTACTTCTCACTTGGAACAACCGACTTTACATTACACAACGAACCATTATGCGTTGAGGCAGGCATTCTGAAATTCTCCTAATCCCCAAAAAAACCCTAATACAATTTGATTTGAAAAAGTACGGTGGAGGTTCCTTTGTCCCTTCTCTTTCTCCTCCTTGTTTTCAACCCATACCAGAAACCCTTTCCCAAAAATCTTCCCGACGAATTTTACAGTAGTCTGCACACAAAATCTCGCTTCGATTCCTATTACTCGTTGTAGTTTCTTCTTGTTTCCCCTTGGTACAATTTATGCAATCCAAACGCTGCTAAATTTCTCCTACTAACGGTTTCTTACACTAACATTCGCCTTTTTGTGCAGGATTAACAATGGCTGACGAGACGGCGATAAATGGGGTCGCACCGCGCGAGGACGACGGATCAGTGGAAGTCTTCGTGGATTTCGATGAGACCGACGCTGCCAACGCCAAGGCGGCACCATCGGGGCTGACGATGGCACAGAAGATAGAAGTCCTAGAGCAAGAGAAGCGACAACTGGTCCACGAGAACGACGTCGTGAGGGAGAGGATCAACAAGCTGAAGGAAGAGATCAAGGGTTTGGAGAGCGACAAGGCTGAGCTGAAGAGAGAAGTCGAGCAGTCTGGGGCGGACAAGCGGGCCCTAGAATCGATCTCCGCTAGGGCTTACGCGCTCGAGACCGAGGTCTCGAGGCTGCAGCATGACCTGATCACGTCGGTGAACGAGGGAGGGGAGGCGGGGAGAGAGATAGTTGAGTTGAGGAGAGAGGTTGAGGGGTTGAAGGAGCGCGCGTCGAGAGCGGAGGTGTTTGAGAAGGAAAGGGATCTTTTGCTGGAGAGTGTTGATGAGAGAGACGATGAGGTAAGGAAAACTAGGAAGGTGGTGGAGGATAGGGAGGCGTTGGCAGCGAAAAAGGAGTTGGAGGTGGAGAGGGTGAAGAAAGAGAGGGATGAGTTGGAAGGGCTTTTGGAGGTGGCGGAGAGGAAGGGTAGGGAGATGGAGGAGAAGGTGGCGGAGTTGCGCAAGGAGTTGGAGGCGCGGGAGAAAATTATATGTGGGTTGAAGGAGAGGGCAGTTGATTTGATTAATGGGAGCAAGGCGGTGGTTGTGGATGGGGAGTTTAGGGGGGATGGGGAGGTGAAGGGGTTGGCAGGTTTGAAGGTGCAGTGGCCGGTGGTTGCAGCGGCTGCGGCTACTGGATTGGCGATTGGAGCGGGGGCTGTGCTGTGCTATGTTCGCTGCGTGAGGGAAAGGTGATTGAGTAGTAGTGGTGTGGAAGAACCTGATGAAAGTTTCAGGTTAGGATTGTGTTTCAGTTTTGTCAGCTGCTTTACTTTTGCGTGGCTTTATTACTTTAAGCCTTTAAGTAGAGATTTACTCTAAAGTTGGAATGTTTTGTTGTTTGCCAGTAACTATTTTGTTTGCTACCTTAATCGGCTCATACTGTATTGGGCATGGTGGTTATGCACATTCATTTTGGTCGAATTGTTCACTATGTTAAACATGGATACTTTTTTAACCTTGTGGTCACTTAGTTTGTAGATTTTGGCTGATTTGATTACATATCATTGCACTTTTAATACCTATCCGAAAAAGGATATAGTATATTATTGCTCTTTTAGGAAGGCCAGAATGGTTTGTTTGTCTGATCACTGGTGGTATACTTCTGTACGAGGCGGCTTCTGGTGTTCTGCATATAAGGTTGCTCGACAGTTTTCAGGTGAAACTATGAGCTGGAAACTAATCAGCCATAATGTTACTTGTAGTTTTAAGGACTTCATATTGCTGTCTTTGCACTGTTTGCAGTACTTATCTCTTCTGGTGATGATTAGTTAGGTTGGTTTTTCCTTAGATTAATTTTCTTTTCTAATGATCTAGTCAATTATAAGTACCAGATACATTGTGAAACACCCTTCAGATGACCTCCTTTCAATATGCTCAGTCACATCTTAAACATAGGAATATAGGATTGTTCCTTAGATTGCAAATTGAAAACGCCCCAAAAATTTGTGTTTGTTGGGTAATGTGCTTATGCATGAAGTGGTTTCCCTCTGTCTTGCTTGTAAGGTTGCTTGGGATTTGCAAAGTGGAACTATGTGCTCAAATCTAACTGGCCAGAATGGTGACTTATGTAAGGATTTCATATAGCGGTGCCATTCTTTTGCATAGATGATTATTTTGGATGGTTGTCCTCAAACCTCCCTTGATTACTTCTTTAGTTCTTTTACTGGTTTGATTGGTTGAATTATAATATCCGGATACATTGTGAAGCACACTTTGGATGACCTTCTCTTCGATCATACCGGTGGAGGAGATGATCTTGATCATTTTGGAACTGGTATTTGTTGTAGTTTTTCAGCAGCTACTTAGTTGACAAAAGAAATAAGGGTACTAGATGGTGTTTGTTCAATTGCGAAAGAAGCTGGAGGACCGTCCCAGTATTTTGTTCAAATTGCTAAAAGTCACATCATAATTAGAGGATTGTTTGTTTACCCTTTATACAAAGCCGTGATCTCTTAGATTGTGGACTTGGTGGGCCAATTTACGTACATACAAGTATTGCTCCTCTGAGAAATTAAGGAAAAAAAATTACTCCTCTTTAAAGAAGGCATAACTTGATGATTTTTCTGTATATGGCCTGTTTCTACGAGTCTTGATTGTAAGTTTGGGTTGGTGTTTGATTTGCTTCTCCTTTGGATATCGGGTTCTGACCTTGGAATAGAGCTCCTCTACTTTTCCTAGAACTGCAAGACAAAAAACCTCCATCAGTAACAGCATACCTCTCTAGGGTTTTGATCGGCACTTTATATGGAGTGATTTAACTTAGGTTCCAAGCAAGCTTGTGCTAGGTACATGCCATAACCTTTTTGTGGAGTGACGTCATGCGTGACATGAACCACGAAGTGCCACGTGACCTAACTAATCCTGCAGCAAGCACATGTGGATTCTCTGGCCCGGTTTGGCCTGGCCTAGCTTTGTAGATTGAGGCGCTTGTGCTTACGCGTGACCAATGGTGGACCCATAAATCTAAGTTAGTGGGGGCACATATTACTAGCGGTGGTAAAGAAGAATTTCATGAAGGAAATAATAATGAATTTCATCCCTCACTTTTAGTTTAGTATGTTATTGTTCTTTCAAGTGAACTTCCAAAAAAAATCTTTAGTGTACTGTCTCACAACAATATCTATAAGTGAAGACATTGAACATTACCATAATTTTGAGACCATTTTTGAAGGGCACTGAAGTTATTTGGAAAATTTAAACCCCAAGGATTTGGTTTGGTGGTCAAAGTCTGAGACTTAGATATTTGTTTTTCCTAAGGTCTCAAGTTCAAAACATCACAGGTGCTATCAACTCTTATGAAACCAATCCTGCCTCTAGTGGACGGTGGAATTGGTCCCCAAAGATCAATCAAGGTGAGCGGAGATCAATCAAGGTGAGCGTAGGCTAGTCCGAACACTCTTGAATATGAAAAAAAATGTTATTTCGGAGAATGGGGAGGGGGCACATGGCCCCATAGGACCCTTAATGGGTCCGCCCCTAGAAGTGACCGGCGCACCTCTGTGCCGGCCATTGCATACGGTCACATCTTAAAGACAGGATTGTTTATTACCCTCTGTAAAAAGCTGTGATCTTTTAGATTCTGAACTTGTTGGGCCAATCTGCTTACATACTAGTATTGCTCTTCTAAGAGTAAAGGAAAAAAATACTGCTCTTTAAAGAAGGCATAAATGGTACTTGATGATATAGTTCTGTATGTGAGCTTGATGGTCCCTATTGGTTAAAGATTTCATATTTGCTGTACCTACTGTTTGCTGTTCTTTTTCTTTTTCATTGTTGATCACTTTTGGATGGTTATCCTCAGGCCTTCATCTTTTCTTTTCCTAGTTTGATTGGTTGATTATAGTTGTCTGATACTGTTAACACGCGTTAGATAACCTGCTTTTAGATCTTACAGGGGAGGAGCCGTTAGAAAAGTATAATCTGCGTCATTGGTTTATTTTTCTTTGTATGAGCTTAGTTTGGATTTACTTCCTTTGGGCAATAAATACTTAAATAGGGTTACTATTTTATTTTTTTATTTTTTATATGTTAAATTACAAAAGAAGCTTGAGGTCCTTCCTAGTATTTTTGCTACTAGCCTTGTTCACTGGAGTCCGTGAACTAGTTATTGCATTCTTGGTAGCCTCCCTTTGGAATAAAAATTAAAGCATTAGGGGGCGTTTTGGTAACCTTTTTGTTTTCAGTTTTTTGTTTTTGTTTTTACTTTTTTGAAAACTAATGAAAAAAACTTGTTTGGTAACATGTTTCAAGTTTTTTGTTTTTCATAAACGTTTTTAGAGTTTTTGTAAATTATGAAAACTAAAAAAAGGTGTTTTCCCCAGTTTTTTTTTAGGAACACAAACATATCACTCCCTCCTCTCGTAACCGATTTTTCTCCCTCCCCTATCAATAATTTTCTGCCAAAACAAACTTTCCAATTCTGTCAATTTACGTTATATAATTCACACTTTTCTTTCAGTTTCTCTTGTCCCCATATTGCACCGATCCAAATAGCCTCAGATATTTGTGTATACATGTGCATAAATAATGGGCAGGGTTTTGAAATTTCACTTTCCAAAACAAGCATCTCAATTCTGTCTTCTGTTTGTGATAATCTGATGGCTCAATATACACATTTACCAATTCAATGAACGACATAGCTCTTTTTTCATTTTTACAACTCCCCCCCTCTTTTTTTCCCTTACCCTGATTATTCTCCTCCTTCAACCAAAAAAAAAAAAATTTTATTTTTTACTGTTTAGTAAAAACATATTACCAAACATGTTTCTTGTTTATCTTTTTATAAAAACATAAACTTGATTCTACTTCTAGTTTCTTAAAAACAAAAAACTGAAAAGGTTACCAAACGTACCCTTAGGCATCGAAAACATCTTGCACTGTGAGATTGACCAGCAATGAGAGAAAAGTTTGTGGGGTATTTGGAAGTTGTCTTTGTTGAAAAACCTCTTTGTTCACATGATTGTGCCCTTTGTAAAGGTATATGCTGCTATGACTTAGCCAGTTAGCCTTGAATAAAATGGTTAGTTACTAATTAGAGGTAATTAATGAATCAATGTTTACTGAGTTGGTCACGAGTTTGCTATATAAACTCGTTCTTTCTGTATTCTGAATTCATTCAAGATACAATGCGAGATATTTTTCATTTTCTCATGGTATCAGAGCAGGCGATGAAAAGTTGGTAGATCCTTGGTCTTAGTTTTTATTGCCTATTCGATAGGAAGCTCCACAGCTCCACTAATGGCGCCAGCTGCAGATCCATTGAATATGACAACCTATATATCATCTTGATCTCCAAGGATGGATTCTTCCATCCTTAATGTAACCCTACCTCCGTCACTCTCGTCTCTCATTGCAAATTGTTTTCCTTCACTGGCACAATAAAGTTGGATTCTGCAAGCTCTTCGTGCGAATTCACTCTTTGATTGCATTAGCGGATGATATCATGTCCTCATCTGCAAATCAGATTTCTAATCCAGATCATTACCTATTTCTGTGGAAAACAACTGATGGAAGGTTGTTGTCATGTATAGCTGCTATTTTGTCTCCGTCTCTTTTTTCTCACGTTGTTGGCCACACACAAGTGTATCAAGTTTGGATGACATCAGAAACAAATTATTTTTTAGCTCGCTTTCAAGCTCTCGCGTTCATGATCTGAAGAGACGTCTGTTTCGCTTGAAGAAAACCTCTTAAATGGAGGCAAATCTTGACCTATTTTAGGGAGATTTCTCACAAACATCCTGCGTCTAGTTCACATTTGGAAGATGAAGATTTAGTCTTCCATACCTTCATGGATTATTGGCGCCGGGTTTGTTGGTTCCACTAGTCCCTCTAATGTGTCTAAAGTCAAGAAAACTCATTATGGCCTTAAACAAGCTCCTGGGACTTGGTATGGGATGTTTTCGGCATTTCTTATTGCCTATGAAGCACGGATACTCTATTTTGGCCTTTGTATCACATATCTTATCTGTATCTGATACCGATACTCTTGGATACTCTCTGGATACGTATCCAATACGCTTATTTAAAGTATTCTGCTTTTAAAATTATTTTTTGGTATCCTGATACGTTTCGGATACTTGCAGATATTCTCATATACGCTCCGGATTAGGGATGGCAATGGGGATGGGTTGGGGACGGGGGGTACTACCTCCACCCCCTACCCCTACCCCATCCCCGACCCGATCCCCAATGGGGATTTGTTTTTTTCCTCCATCCCCAACCTAAACGGGGAACGGGGATTCGGAATTCGGGCAAGTCCTATCAATTTTCAGCACGTAATAACTTATTCCAGCACATAAGTTAATCTGCAGCACTGTTTTTCCAGCACTAAGTTAATTCTAGCACTAATTTCATAGTTCCATAGTTCTAAACAGCTCATAACCGGAGCAAACATTCATCAAATAAAGAAACAGTGCACAATTCTATAGTTCCAAACAAAAAACAGTCATGGACCAAAGTAGTGCAACTGAAACAATCATGGACCAAAAACCAGTCATGGACAAAAAACACATCAACCAAAGCATCCCTGATCCTTCCCAATTCCAAGGACCAAAGTAGTGCAACCTGAAACAGAAATGTATCATCACTTTCGATTCTCTAATAAATATCTTCAATTGAGATGATTATAAATTAAAAGAACTCTTCCTCGATCAATCATCAACAAATATTACACCGGAAATACAATCATCAACGTCCATATCCTCATCATTGATAGTTGGAACCTCTACTTTAAAGAATTAAAGAAAAATTAGACATAATTAAACCCAATAATTGTTATATACCATATTAGCAAAGACAAAATTATGTGTGAAAATAAGAGATTAATTAAAAAATTACCTCCATCCTCGAAGGCCTTCAGCCAACTTTGAGTACACATCAATGCTTCCAAAGTCTTAGGGTGAAGTCTATTTCTACTCGAAGACACCACTCTACCACTAGTGCTAAAAGCGGACTCTGATGCAACAGTGGACACCGGGACAGCCAACACATCCCTAGCTATAGCTTGCAAAGTAGGGTACTTTAAGCCATTAGATTTCCACCATGCCAATATATCAAAGTCCTCACCCTCACGTCTCGGTAACTCTTACTTCTCCAAATAATATTCCAATTCAGACTTCACATGTATAGTTTTAGCTTTCTTCAAGTTGTCTCTATAGGAATCATATTGAGATAGGCGACTTATACACTTGAAAGAGGTAGTGGGAGGCTTGCTTGAGGTGGTTGAGAGGCTTGAAGTTGAAGTCGTCGATTCACCACGATCTTGTTGGCTTTTCCTTGGTACAATGTAAGCAAGTCATAACAATGTGCCCGAATGTCCTCCGCCATTTCTGTACCAAGCACCTCCCCATATATTTGTTTATAGTAGAAACCAATCAAGGACATCTTGAACCTTGGGTCCAACACCACAGCAACTCCCAAAAATCCATGTGTATTATCCCAATACTTGTCATATTTCTCAGTCATGTTGTTGGCCATTTCCTCCACATGATCAATCCCTCAAATAGCCCACTCAGACAATGTAACTTTAATATCACACACATCTGAAAAAAATAGATTGGAAGTAGGATAACTAGTTCCACTAAACAACAAAGTGACCTTGTAGAATATTTCCAACCTCTCACATATATCTTGAGCCAACTCCCAATCATCATCATTTGGGCAGCATTTATATTGGGAATCCTTGAGTTTTAATCGACCAAAAACGCTCTTATATTCTATGGCATTTTGAAGCATAAAAAAGGTGGAGTTCCACCTTGTAGGACAATCAAGAGACAACTTTCTATCATATGCAATTCCCAATTGACGCGTTGCATCTTCAAATTTCTCCTCTCTTTGGACTTGCTGTCCAATATGCAACACTATCTCTAACCTTTTCAATGGACGATTGAATAACATCTAAACCATCATTCACAATCAAGTTAAGAATATGGACAGCACATCGTACATGGAAGAAACCCTAAAACCAAATATGATCACCTCCAAATTTGTACATAGCACATTAATATACAAGCCATATGAATATACATAGCACATTAGAGAGACAGAGAGAGATTACCTTGACGAGCTTGGGGATCTTGCGCCAGGTGATCTCATATCCATTTTTCACGAACGCAAAACAAACTGAAAATAATGTTATCCAAGTTACTGCCAATACTCGTATTTGAATCAAACTCAAAATCATATCTCATTAAACCATTCTAGCTATATGAATATACATAGCACATTAAACCATTCTAGTTATAAAAACAACAGACAAAAATATGAAACCTACAAAACAACGAGACAGTCGAGACTAGACGAATAAACCACAAAACGATCAAGTCAGAAGTCAAACCAAGTCCAGATGCACAAACGACACACGATTCAATCCTGAACAGCAAGAACATCAAAACTCACCATAGGCAAAATGGAATTCAAAATTTAGGTCAACAACTAATATGAGTGGCAAAGACGATCTTTCTTTGCTGAAGAATAAATCTTACCTTTGAAACCCTTGAAACAGTGAAAGTTGTTAAAACAAACCCCGTCTTCCAGAGCTCTCAAATAACGAATTTTTAGGGCTCCCCAGCTCTAGAATTGCCTGGAAATTAGGGATCTGTGATGTTAAGGGATTTGGGTGCGCGAAATTAACAAGGCTTTTACAGAAGGAATAGAAACTAGGATTTGGATCGGGATTTGGTTTTTGTGAAGACGAAGAAGTGATGAGAGAGAGAGAGAGGAGAGGAGAGGGAAAGAGGAGACACAGAAATTTACCTCATTGTCGTCGTCGATGAGGAGACTGGAGAGACAGAGGAGTCATCGTTGAGGAAAGAGGAAAGACAAAGGAGGAGTCGTTGACTCGTTGTGACTTGTGAGGTCTCAGGAGTCAAGAGAGGAGAAGACTGGAGTTAAGAGAAGAGTGGACCGAGTGGTGCATTGGTGCGGCGGAAAAGAATGGAAAAGAATGAGAACCCTAAAAAAACATACTACTGAAGGGGTATCTATAATATAGTATATATTTATTTATTTTATATATAAATATATATATTTCGGGGATTCGGGGACGGGGACGGGGACGGGGACGGGGACGGGGCGGGGTAGGTAACGAATGGGGAACGGGGATGGGTAGGGTTCGGGGCGGGGACAGACCTATCCCCGTCTCCTACCCGATCCCCAAATTTTTTTTTAAAAAATTCCCCAGACCCTACCCAATCCCCAAATGAATCCCCGAAGTTCGGGGATTTTCGGGGCAGGGAATGGGGAGGGTTCGAACAGGGTCGGCCGAGATTGCCATCCCTACTCCGGATACGTATCCGATACGTTTTGGATATGCGTGGATATGTGTTGGATATGCTCGGATACGTTTTGGATGCACGCGAGGGTAAATATGTTATTATTTAAAATATATGGGTTAAAATTACAAGTAGGACTATATTTTTCTTTTTTCCCTACCAATTGACACCAGAAACACACTGACGATATCCTCTCTCTCGACAACCTTGTAAGTCTCTCTCTCTCTCTCTCTCTCTCTCTCTCTCGTTGTGTGCATGTAAATATATACTATATAGATACAGTCTATGTAGCACATACACTTTGTCGGAGCTCACGTACCGGTGTCGGACACTTTGCGACACCGACACTCTCTGGACATGCGTCCGACACTTTTCCTGGAGTGTCCTGTTTTTTTCCCAATATTTGGAATCCGACACACTTCCGACACTTTAGGGACACTTTGGAGGTAAAAATGCAATTATAAGGACTTTTAGAATGGATCAAAGTGTACACTTTAGGGACACTCTCTTTGTTTGAATGAGTTCTCTCTTTCTTTTTCTCTCTGATCAAATTTAGGGCTATCTAGTTATAATATTATTAAACTTTTATCTTATTTGAATAAGTACCCCACCATAGGGACATTATAAACTTTGCAGAATGTGTCTCCCATTTTCTGAAAATTTGCTTGTCGGGGTGTCGGTGTCGTGTTCTGTGTCCGTGCTACATAGGATACAGTTATATATATAACTATACGTAAATATATCTCTCTCGGCATGTGAAATGGTAAACTTGTGTAATGGAAAACTTTAATCATTAATAAAATTTTTGGAATTAAAAATTATATATAATATATTTTTTATTTAATTTTATATTCAATTATCCCCCAACGTATCGTATCCTTCTTTTTGGAAAAATCACATATCCACGTACCTGTATCGTGTCCGTTTCCGTGCTTCTTAGCTTATTGCTCAAGGTTCCGAAAACAGTGCGGCTGATACATCTTTATTCACCTACAAGAAAGGGTCGGATATTCTTTTTGTCTCGGACCTCTGGGTCTATGCGGATCATATTCTGTTGCCAGTACTACGAGTATGCTTCTGTGATGAAAGACTGAGGCCCTCTTGACTATTTTTGGGTTTTGAGGCGGTTTAAAACAGTTCTGCTATATTTCTGTCTTGAACTAAATGTGTTAAAGGGTTATTGGTTAGGGATGCAGGGTTGATTGCAAACCTTGGGTCTCCCCCTTCTCTCAAGACACTATTATTGGATAGTGATCCTTTATTTGGCAACCCTGAGTTATAAAGGAGCGCAGGGTCTTTGCACTATTTGACCCTTACTAGGCCGGAGTTGTCGTAGCCCGTGTGAATGCAGTCTGCCAAAACGTACATGCACCTTGTCAAATTCAATTATTTGCCGTAAGAACTAAGAAGGATCCTCAGATACATAAAGGATACTTTGTCCTATGGTTTACAGTTCACGCCTAGTTCATTTGCCCTTACTGCAAAGTCAGATGCAGATTGGGCAGGGGATTCTATGTATAGATAGTCCACCTGTGGCTTCTGCATTTTGCTGGGGTATAATCTAGTTTCATTGTCGGCTAAGAAATAACTTCCTGTATAGATGTCAATACTGCAGAAGATCTGGTTTATATATATGTTGGTAATTCCTTTGCCAGCTATTTGTTCCTATGCTTTGGCGTGAGAACATCTCTGCCATATCCTTGACGTCTAACCCCGTATTCCCTGCTCGCACAAAGCATGCGAGGTGGATTTTCATTTTGTAAGAGATAGGGTTGCTGGGCATCGTCTTCGGGTCAGGTAGTTCTCACTTCTCAGGACCAGTCGGCTGATGATATTAATACTAAACCATTTACTGTTATTTCCTTCAAAATTTTCAGGGCCAAATTTATGGTCAATGAACTCCCATTAGCTTGCGGGGGAGCGTAAAGATATATTCTATTAAGTAGGTAGTCTTGATTCACATAGCTAGTTAGTAATAAGGGCCATAGTTACAAAGCGGAGTGGGGACGGGAGCGGGAGTGGATGATTATAGAAGTGTGGGAGCACCATTGGGAGCGGTTAGGAAAAATTACATTGGGAGCGGTTAGGAAAAATTATTAAAATTATAAATATTTTTTTGATTTTTTATTTAGTTAAAGAAACGTGGGCATAGTTGAAGTTTCCTGCAACTAAGATTAGGGCTCTAGTTAATCGTAGTTAAATGTTTGTTAAATATAAATTCATTCTCTCTACAAGCTGAATTCATGACTCAATGCGGGATACTTTCCCTTTCTTCTCACCCTTATTACAATTAGGGGTGAGCAAAATACCTGATAACCCACGTCGGGCGGCTCCGAACAAGTCCTTTGGTCGGGTACGGGTTGATTTTCGTTAAAAAACTGATTTCGGTTCGGGTTATTCGGCATTCTGCTCGTCCGACCCGACCCGACCCGACCCGACCCGACAATACCATTTTATATGGGTATAAAAAGGGAAAGACCATGCCCCATTCTCCAGATCTGGAGTAAACCCATACTCCAGCCGCACAATCCCTCACGTCCAGTTCCACTGTGAGCCTCAGTCACACCATCGTTGCATCCACAGCCTCTCTCTCTCTCTCTCTCTCTCTCTCTCTCTCTCCAGATTTGAGCCTCCGCCTCCGGCCCTCCACCGTGAGCCTCCTTTCTGTTCCAGACGAAAGGCACACCGTTGTGGCGTCACTCCACCGTGAGCCTCCCCCTCCATCATCTCTCTCTCTCTCGCTCTCATTTTTTTCTGGGTTTTGCACTTTTTGCGATTTTTTTGGTTGTGTTTGGCTGAGATTGAGTTTTGATTTGTTCTGAGTCTTTTGTCTTCTGAGATTCGTTTGGCTGAGCCCGACTGCCTCGACTCGACCAAAATACTCAGTTTCCTAGACGGTTTTCACAATACCTCGGTTCGGTGGCGGGTCTTCAGAAGTTTGTATTCATTTTTGTGCTAAGTCAATATTGGCTTGTTTGGGGTGTTTGTGGAGGCAATATTCCTTGTAAATCAAGTATATAAAAGACTATATGCACATAAAATTTGGTCTTGCCTTTTTATTTTATTTTTTATTTTTTTTATAGAACTGCCTTGTTACGTGCCCACATTCATCGTTCTATACTTTTTTTAGAGTCTCGTTCTATACGGTTGATAGCTCCTACACTTTTGAATGGCTAGATCATGGACTAGTGTTGGTGCTAGGTGTTTGGCAACTTTTTTCTCTTGCAAGTTTTCTTGATGTAGTGGCTCCATTCTGTGTTTGCCACTGGCTCTGTGAAGCTTTGTTGTTATCCTTATTTCCACTTTTAACCATGCACCAATTTTAGGTTTGCTCGTGTGAACTATCTGACACGTCCAATGCAATTGCTCTCTGTGTATGTGTCGCGCTCGCGCATGGATCTTGAAGATAATCATTCTAGTTTTCTGGGTTCTTTCCTTGGATTTGAAGGGTTGTGCCATAGCCATTCGGACCTGAAATTAATGTTACTGAAATCCAGGAATTGACAAGATAAGGCCTACATTCAAACAACAAATTTCTTTTTGCCTTCTCAAAAATTCTAAAAAATTGTGATTCCTGCTGCTCAATGGTAAGATTGACATAGAGCATCTCCAACAGCCTCCTCACTTCCCCCTTTTCCTCTCTAGGTGAGGAAAACGGCAAAAACCATCTGCCAAATAGTCTCGCCTCCCACCTTGGCAAAACCCCATCTTGCCTCCCCCACCTCAGAAAAGCCCCATCTCGCCTCCCACCTTGCCACAACCGGCGATGTATGGTACCTTCGCCTCCCCCAACACCCCCCCCCCCCCCCACACACACACACACACACACACTCTCTCTCTCTCTCTCTCCACCTTCAAACACGCCATATCTGACCGCAAATCGCCCTCGCCGTAGTTGGCTTCGGCAAAGTTGGACAGTTGCCCTCCTCTCTCTCTTGGATCTGGGTAAGAACACTTGCTTCTGTCGAGATTTTGGTTCTCGTCGTTTTCATATTGTGGGATTTGAAGTTTGTGGTTGCCGTTCACAAAATTAGGATTTATGTGATTGCTGTCGGGGTTTGTGTTATTTGGTGGCTAGTGAAAGTGCAAAATTATTCGCAGCAATTTGCCTAGAAACCAATTGAGGCTGTTAGAGATGCTCTTACAAGACAGTATGTTTGCAGAGAAACTAAATTTGAACGGGAAAATTAGAAGAAAGTATCACACGCTCAAACTGTCAAATTCAAATCACAAATCATCCTCTCAAATCTGCCACAACAAATACATGAATAGTAAATACACGCTGTATAGCGGGGGGGAAAAAAAAAAAAAAAAACTAAAAGACACTTCACTCCACAACCCAGCTGGTTTGAGCCTCCTATCTCCTCTAACACTGCCTTTAGGTACAATTCCAACGCAATTCAATCATAATTCAATTCGACGAGCCTCTTAATGTAGTACATTCAAAAGAAAACAATGAAAATCCTGTATCATCACAACCTACTCTGCGCACGTCCTCCAACTGCACTTCATCACGATGCTCCTTTCCTGTACCAGAAGAAAAATCTCTTATTAAGATGTCATATTCCTTAGCTTATCAAATGAGTACTATCATAGAGCAACAGAAGGTGAGCGCGCATAAGACGCGAATGCACCTGCACTATGTAACAGAAAATCTAACGCCGCAACTTCAACGGAATTTGAATGTTCCCCATTTTACAACTTATGACGGCAATGTGGAGCATGAGAAGATCTGATGTTTAATGTTTCCTCACACACAAAATGTTCTAATTAAGTGTCTGCATCTCTTCTGTTTATTTGGCTCTCCCCGTGGACGAGAAGATCTCATGAGAGGAAGGCCACGAGAGCTTGCAATAACTTGTGAAGCTAATTCTTAATAGTTTGGGCATTTGGGAGATACCTATCTACGTAGCTTCTAAGAATTTTATGTCATTCCCAGTTCTTTGGAAGAAAAAGGTTCAGCTTGCTAAGATGACTCTGATTATTTGAACTGAACTTAAAGGAGGAAAGAATAAACTATGTTGCTTTAAACTGGAGCCGGCTTCCGGAATTAACCTAAAGTACGAGCCGCGCGAGCTTTAGATTGCCAAGACACCCTTATTCTAAACGAATTGAAGTTCAAAGAAAGAGAGATCGAGACAGTAAGAGACTGTACCCTCAAGAGTCAGAGGGGCGTGGAAAACAGTGTTTAGTATGGAACGTATCTATAGCTAGATAGAGTTCACAAATGTCAACTCAATCCAACATAAAGCTCATCAAAGCTTTCATTTTTCCTCGATTTTTCCATTCTTCAAATTTTGTTGTTAAAGCTTTTTTTCAATTTTGAGCTCTTAATACTGAGTGTGCCCTCGTGAGTATCTTCGGGATGTCGCAGGCCAATGTCACATTTGGCGATTATCCTGAATTCTCCTGGGGTCTTGTACCGGAATCGTTGTCATTATTACTGTCAAGGAATTGGTGGTTTGGGTCAACAGACCACCACACCCGCACTCATCTATTGACTTAAGAATAGCTCTCATCGTACCCTTCGGCTCGGCACCAACTGTTAGCATCAAAGAACAGAGGCCTTCCTTACCAAAAAGAAAAAAAGAAAAAAGAAAAAGAAAGAACAGAGGCCTTGAAACTGAACCGGCTGCTTTATGCACAAATCAAGCATTTTCCGGTCATTTTTTTTGCTAATTTCTCGCGGGTACCCTTAAAATCACATTCTGCACACATTAAACGGTTCGGATCATAAAAATTTGATCTGTGAATTATGAGATTGAGATTTGAAGTGTTTTTTTTAGGTGTTTTTTTGGGTATCCCTTGAACCGTCCCGTATATATATATCTCCTTGAGATGACCAATAACGATGCATTGATCTCTCAAGTGATTTTCTTGTAAACAAGGACCGCGAAGTCAATGAACACTAATTTGGCAACTGAACAGCTAATACTTGGAATTACTACCAGAAGTTAAACAAATGAAACTTCGAAAAAATTTAACAGTAATGGTAGGGATATAACTACCAGCTGCAACCCCGATTACAACCGCCTACATAGCACTGCATGATTGGTAACACTTTGAAACTATTTTGCAACCACCAATCATACAGTGCCACGTAAGAGGTTGCGGTCGGAGTGTGGCTCTGGCATTTTATATGTAACTAAGAAAGGTGGCATCTATCGATGGCCTTACCCAAAGATTACTGATCAGAGCGCCTCATAATATGAAACAATCCACAGCAATCCCTCCACGAAGTCCGTTGCAGTGGGAGTGGAGGCACAGCTACATAACCCTGTAAAAAACAATTAAAGGGAGAACATATCTAAAATTCATCAAAAAAGATTCAAGTCAAAGCAATAAAAAAAAAAGTCAACTAGTTACAAAGCAGAATTCACCAACCTGATTTTCAGTGCTGTGAGGAACTTCAGTCACATCAGATTCTCCGACATCGACTGTCTTGGGAACTTTGGTAATCATCGAATCTGGCAACGTTGTTTCCTTGGAAGAGACCCCGTTGGTCTCGTTCAAGGCCGGGTCAACTCCCTCCGGTACCTGACTCGGTGTCGGGTCAGAATATCCATTCTGACCCGGCACCGAATCAATCTCCTCGGACACGGAATCGATCACAGCCTCGGAAAATCCATTGGCCTCACCCAATGACTGCTCAATCTCAACTGGGTCTTCTGTAAATTGAACGAGCTCTTCAGAAAGTGATTCCACAGGCTTGGTTGAGTCAAGAGAAAGCTCAGTTTCAGCCACTGGATCCAAACCCACGTCCAAATTTTCCGAATTCTCGTGATCCTCATCTGCAAAGTCCTCAGCAGGGTTGGTGTTCTGGTCCTTCGCAATCACCAAATCATCAACGGCTATGGACTCTGCCTCCTGGGTGGTCTCTGGTTTGTTATCTATGTCAGATGCATCCATTTTGAAGCAATTCTACCCCAACAAAGTGATGAAGAATCTTCTTGGGTTTTCTTGTTCTAGCAGTAGTAGGATAACAAGAATTTAGTTATACCGATGTTTTTTTTTTTTTTGAGTGTGCTAGAGAGGTGATAGAGCAAGACAGAGCCGAGAAAGGAAAAGAAATCAGTGAAAGAGTGTGGCAGGTACACATCAAAGAACAGAGGTGTAAAGTCGTAATGAGAGAGAGGATGGGGGCATGTGACGATAACCACGATAGTAAAGTATGAGAGAGAGAGAATGTTAGGTTGGGGTGCTAATCATCATGATGTTAAAGTTGAAGGGTAGTTGGTTGCAGAATATGAGAAATAGCCCATCAAGGTATGGGAATGACTTTACTGTCTCCGGTCATTTAGGGGATACCGTAATTTTTGGCATAACAAAATTACTATGAGTATAACTAAAACCTATTATGAACATAACCAAAGCTATTATGAGCATAACAGAACTTATTTTTTATGCCTTGGTTGGGGTTTTGTTATGTCTTGGTTGATTTTTTGGATATTCCTTAGTTATGCCTTGTTTGGGTTATGTTATGCTTATAATGAATTTTAGTTATACTCATGATGGTAAAATTATGTAAAAAATTACGATGTTTCTAAAATGACTGGAGACACTATAACATCATCCACGAGATATATCTAGTGAGAAATTTGTTTAGTATTTTCCGTCGGCAAGAGTTTTGGATACTCCTGCCCGAATTTATACAGGGCAAGACTGGTAGTTGCCATCTCACTGTATCGCTCTGTATTTCTCTCTCTCTCTCTCTCTCTCTCTCTCTGTCGGAATTGAAAGATAAAAGAGGTGCTGTTTGAATTTATGGATGGTCGTCCTAGAGGACATCGAATGGGGTCGGGAACAATAAATGCTTGGAACTATATGTATATGAGAATGGTGTAGTTGAGGTGTGACAAATTAATTTATCTCTAATATCTCCTTATAAAAATGGAAAGAATGGATATTTAAGGAGGAGGGGGAGGGGTGCGTTTCCGATTGTTCAGTCTTCAAAAACAAAAAAATGAAAAATAATCACTGTTGTAAGAAAAAAGTCATTTTATTTTTGGCAGTTTACTCAATGTCATGAATTGTTTTCATTTATGAAAAAAATGTATTACTTTTAAGTTATTGGTTTACCGACGTATATTTTGAGACTGAAGGAATATATAGGCCCAATGACCCGCCCAATATAGCCAACCCAATCCACGTTAAGAAGGGTTTGAGATTAATCACAGACTTCCTAAATTGAGCTGAGTTGAATTAGCAAGTGTCATCAAAGTTGTGAATACCGTTTCGTACCGATTTGTACGTACCAGATTGACGAGTTAATAGTACCATGGCCCTCCAATACAGACCATACGGTACTGGTCCCAATACTGGGCGATACTGCTCGGTACTGGCTATTTCGGTAAGTATCAGGGGAGACGCTCTTACCGGAAATTTCGGCCGGTATTTTGCAATGCTGGGTTATTTTGTAATAACATCCAAATTAAGTCCTAAAACTGTATTTTCCTATCAATTCGGAGTATCGACTGTGTCTAATAACCCTAAAACCCAAATCACGCAGACATCGATCAGTGAATCACACACTCGCCATTCAAGAGTTCTTCCCTTTTCACCCCATCCCCAGCTTGTCGCCGTCGAACCTTCCTCGGCGTAGTCGGTGCAGCGCAGCTAGTCCCCGCCGCCCGCCGGGATCTGAGCCACCCTCAACCGCAGGTACTCCCTCCAGGCTCCAACACTCTATTTGGTCGTTGTGTACACTGTTAAACCCAGTTTGATTTTGATTTTGAACACGCCGTTTTATGTATGTATGCAGTGATAATTAATATGTATCTGTTCTACTCTTCATTCTTCAATTTGAACACCCCATTCTATCGGTTCTGAACACCCAATAGCAAACGCATGCCGAATGTTTTTTTTTTTGATAATCACATTTCATTGAAGAGCACAAACCAAGCATACCCCAGTTTGAATCAAATTCCCCTATGAAAACAGAATCCATTGCTGGGAACAAGAAAGAAGCAAAACGATCTACAGCCTATCTAAGTATCACAACCGTTTCCTACGAAAAAATTGCTATCTGGAAGCCTCCAACTAGCTCCAAACAATCTGTTCAAAGATGAAGTCTTGACTCTTCTTCACTGCAACATCTCAATTTGAACATCCCATTCAATTAATATGTTATGCTCTTGGAACTTTTTCTTGTTAGTTTGAAGTCAATTATGTGGATTTTGATATCTTTTTAATATTTATTTTATGATGAATTGCATGGTATGGGGGAATTTTTTGAGTTATAATTATATATAATTGTAGTGGCGGTAAATCCGAAACGGTACCCGGTATTTTACTGGTACCGGTACGTACCGTACTAGTAGGAAAACCAGTACCATGGCCGGTACGGTATTTAGAACCTTGGTGCGTAGTATCCTACTTGATATTTAATGAAATAGGCAAATATTTGCCGCTGGAAATTCTCTCTATACATATTGTCTGATTACAAGTGGTAGGATACTACAGTATCAGAGTTGCATCAAACTGGAAATAAGTCCACAATCATAATGAGTCCAACCCAACTAATAGCCTCATGATACAAGGGGACTAACACCCAAACGCAAGTGGAGTGATTCGAACTCCTGACCGCCTTGTGAGATGCAAAAGTCTTGACAAACTGATCTAGCCCCAATTGGTTTTTCTTTTCTTCTTGATACGCGTGACTTGAAAATTCTTAGTAAGTATATACTGAAATAAGCTTATCGGTAACTGCTACTGATATTTGGCCTTTGTTTCAGGATTTACTTGATTGTTTTATGCGAGTTACTCCATATCCTCATATCCACCCTTTAGGTTTATCAGCAGTGAAGGTTAGGTTGATGGTGATATCAAGATCAGAAGAGATGGCCAAACTGGTCAGCCAAATTGCTCAACTTGGAGTAATTAGTTTTCGGAGCTGGAGTCGCGGTTATCAGACCTTGGCGCAAATAGTGCCCAAACAATACGATGAAACTGCAGTGGGTGAAAACCTTGTTAACATGCTTAGAATTCGGACTCGAAATTACAGTATGACAGTGCATGCTCGTAACAAGCAAAAAGATCGTTCCACAGCTGTATCAATAGAGGATCAAAATGAAGCGGTATCCCAGTTTGCAGGAAAGATTCCTGTAGGAGTTCGCAATCACGAAATTGGAGAGAATGTGTCCAGAAAGGACAAGATCAGCTTTCTTGTTGATACACTTGTCAATCTGAAGGATAGTAAAGAGGCCATTTATAATGCACTTGATGCGTGGGTTGCATGGGAGCAGAACTTCCCTATTGCATCCCTCAAGAGGGTATTGGCAATTCTTGAGAATGACCAACAATGGCATAGAATTGTTCAGGTTATAAAATGGATGCTAAGCAAGGGACAGGGCAACACAATGGGAACATACGGACAACTTATTCGAGCATTAGATATGGACCACCGGGCACAAGAAGCACACGAGGTTTGGGTGAAGAAAATCGGTTGCGACTTACATTCGGTATCTTGGCAGTTATGTAATCGCATGATATCTATTTACTATCGGAACAACATGATGGAGAATGTTGTAAAGCTTTTCAAGGGCCTGGAGGATTTTGATCGTTTACCCCCAGAGAAATCAATAGTGCAGAAAGTTGCTAATGCTTATGAGATTTTAGGCCTACTTGAAGAGCGGGATCGGGTATTGGAGAAGTACAAGAGTCTATTTTCTGTGACAGGACGACACAAGAAACCTAGAATTGTTTCCAAGAAAAAGAAAAGATAGGGTTGGACAAAATATGCGTCGAGTGCAGATGCCCTGCACAATGCTGTGGAGGGTATATTGACAAGTTGAAGGTGTTTATAAGGTGACTCGAGTACTTGTGATGCATGTAATTCCTGTATTTATGTGCATGCATAATTCTTTGTAAACAAAACTTTAATTGATTACAATTGAAAAGCTGCAGCAATTTATGGATAACCGAAGCAGTTGAGACTCGGGAGGGATTTGGGAAAAAAAGAGAGAACAGTTTTGAGGGGAGAAACATACTGATACAAACATTTGGTTCTGTCTTCAAGCTTTTATTAGTAGAAGAAATGAGTCAAATCTTAATATACTCTCTCTGAAGAATCAGGATCATTTTCCTAGAACTTGAGCCGTCCCCTTGGGCTCCAACCAAGTTCATGACATGTCATTACATCCTCTTCTAAAGAAATGAAATTGCCTTTTGAGGTTATTCTTTGTTTTTGGTGTCCCCAGAGATCCACTGGGCTCATGTGTTTTAACCTTTCTTCTGATTGTTGCCTTGACGGATTGTATCTTCTAGCGGGTTCATCTAACATATATGATATTGTCTTTTGACATACTTAATGCAGTACTTTGCTGCAATGGTGTTTTCATACGTGGACATACACACTAAAGGTAAAAACGCTATTACTTGTTATATTCTTGTGACTTGGTACGTGTGTCTGGTGCGGTATATGTCTAAGCGTCAGATTTGTCTCATTTCTATTTCAACGACATGGTCAGACACCAAAATAGTCAATCTGCAGCATATTTCTTTTCTAAGCGTCAGATTCGTCTCATTTCTATTTCAACGACATGGTCAGACACCAAAATAGTCAATCTGCAGCATATTTCTTTTCGTTTATTGATAAACGATGTTTAAAACTTAAAAGATATCTAAGGGCATTTCATGCATATCATAGGAGTGTTATAGTCATTGTAAACTCGAATTATATTTCATTTGCTTGGTTAAATGTCCGCTAAATATGTCGGATATGGATCCCTTGTTCAAGTGTTGAATGTCCGACATGGGTGCCATGCACATTTTCAAAGATATATGTAAGTAATGTAACCTAAGTAATGGGGGATATTATGCACAAGGCCATTGAATATGGGCTTTCAGATTGGCTTGATTAAGCAATGGGTTCATTGTTTGTTGGGCGACCAAAGCTGTCAATTACATTGATTGACAGTGCTAATATGCAGAAGCTATACCTAACCTCCCTTATGTTAACTGTTAACTGGCCAATTTTGGTACACTTATGACTTAGCTAGCCTTAGCTGATGCTTGTTTCTCTTGTCCACATTCATGGGAGTCACGTCCCATCAAGCTGAATCTCTATGTGGATGTGTGTGGCGGGAAGAGTACCTGAGGTTGCCCTCTGGGTATATGGTGGTCACTACAAGAGTGCTCGGGAACACCAGAGGTGGAGCAGGAGAGAGCTCGAGGCAGCCGTAGAGAGAGAGGCTGGCAGTGGAGAGATTGGTCAACCAGGGAGTTAGAACTCCGTATTTGTAGGTATGTATTGTATCAGATGTCGTGTGTCTATCTGTTTGGTGGTGTATCAACCATCCTTATATGGAGGCCTCAGAGATGGGCAATTCAGAGGGATGGGCTTGCCAGGGGATGGAGAGGCAGTTGATGAGCTGCTGGTGTTAGGGGTGGTTGATGTAAGTGTGGTTGTGATTGTGGTTGTGGTTGTAATGTCGGTGGTTGTAGTTACGATGAAGGTGGTTGAGGTAGACGCCGGCTGACGTATGCGATGCCCCTCTCTCTATGGTCGGTCAAGGTGGAGCTCGCCTCCTTGACAATCCCCTTGGTCTACATGAGGCGAGCCTTGACAATCCCCTTGCTTTAGCTTCCAAGCCACATATGTCTTTAGGTCCTGAGCGGGGTACCCCAGACCTTGCCCTCAACAGCTTTTGACTTGGGGTATGAGGAGTCATGATACCAGAGGAGCTCGCTTGCCTTACCCGCGGGGTATTGGGTCCGCTGGTAAGTGCTACGTGGCGAGGCTCTTTCGGATACCCACTCTTTATAACAACTACACGAAAGGGACATGAGATATTGATAACGTCATTGGCCGCCGTTAGCCTCCATTGGTTAATTTTATCGCTGTTATGCATATTATTGTGAAGTGGAATCCAATTTTGTTTATAAACAACCCCAAGACAACATTGGTTACGAATTAGAAACTCTACCTATCTGAGGAACCTCACGACGATAGCTATTATATTTTGGAACATTGGATGATCACCTGTGAATGCCTATATGATATCAATGCCACTTTAGCTATCAACAAGCTCTCTTAGCTTGATCTCAAAAGTTGGATCGCACTTTGAGAAGCAAAAGTATTTTGTCAATCTTTTTCTCAACTCTAGCTAGAGGCTGCTGGGATTTGTGTCAAATATAATGATAGAAAACAGGTATCAAATTCTTCTTCTAAGTCTTCAACATCAAGAGGCCCATAATCCAATATCTTCCGCCTAGTATGCTGAAGTTTTGGATTCACTGGTATAGAATGTTTCTTTTTCCGATGTAGGATGAGTGAGAAGAGCACTACGCTGGCCAAATTGATTTAGGGAGGCATTGTGGGGGGCTCTTTTAAGGACGCTTGTAGATCAACACAGATGCCAAATACTTTTAGGTTCTTGCTGCTTCAGAGGTGTAAGTTGAAATGCTTGTCCTTAAGGTTTAGCTAGGCATAGAGTAATGATGGGGCTATTCTCGAGCTATGAAGGGTGTGATCAAATGATTCTTATTTGCATGCTATGGATGTGTATCCCATAGATAAATTGATTCGTGATGCTTGATGCTCAGTTAAAATAAGTGGTGCTGAGGGGTTGGTGCTTTATAACATATATTCAGCTATTCATGGAAGTAACTTTTTTTGGTATATTTACTTCTTATTAAGCAAACAAACCACAATCAATCAGGGACTAACCCATTACAGTCGGGAATCAAACCAGGAACAAACCTGGTAACCGAGCGAAACAGGGCAACTGCAAGAAGCAAAAATGGAATTAGTTTTGCTTATATTTTTGCTTAGTGAACGATTCTATCGTCGCCTATAGGGATGGAAATTTACTCTGATCTGTCCTTGCCTCTGACATGTTTGCTCCGATCCGAGTGGGTAATCCTCGATCTGATAAGAAAATGGAGTGAGGATGGTGTTTGCGTACGCCGCCCTGGTTCACCCGAACTTGTCCGAACTGTAGCGATAAACAATTTTGTACTTGTATATTTGTGTAGATTTTATTTGTTTAAATATAATAAGAGCAAAATATCAAATAATAAATAACTATTTTATTTATTTGTTTCCTTATTTATTTGTCTTTTTAGCTCTCATCAATATTTTGTTTTCTTGTCAAAACTCTCTTAAGAGAACTAAGTTAGCACAAATGGCAATGGGGAGTGGGGACCCCATTATTCCCTGACTCACTATATACCCAATGTTCCCGGCTCTGAGTCCGCCTTGGTAAGGAATGGGGTGGAAACTGGGGACTATACATCCAATTCCAACTCGCCTCGTTACCATCCCTAGCTTCACCTCTAAAGGCCATCATTTTCCCCCTTGTTGCTGTTCCTTTTGGAATTTCCAACTAGTGATTTCTCCCAACTTCCATCCGAAGCTTCTGAGCATGGAGGCTATATTTCTTGAATTAGGTATTTTCATTGTGGTTTCCTTCACCTGCGGGCTTCTTCACTTCATATTTACTACCTCTTGTGAGTATCTAACATGGTTGTCATTTGACTCATTTTACTTTAATGTAGCAAAACTTGAAGGCTTAGGTTAATGGAAAACTTTGGATGATTAGGTGGAGTATCCTCCTGTATGTCAAGGTTAGATATTGATTTCTGTTGCATCTTCTCCTTGTGATGTGTAGGATATCTCCACGAAAGTACCAAAAGTTGAGGAGAAACTGTCTTATTGGATGGTTCGTTTGTAGTGATGTAGACTGTATATCCATAATACTCACCAACAGTGGCAACTGATCGCTTCAATATTGTTTGTTTGCATTCTGGAGGTAGACCCTGAGGGAACTGTTTGAAGTTGACACAACAGTTGTAAACCATGTAATTCTTTAGTACCCATTGAAGTCTCTTTCTCCCTGAAGCATCCAGATCTCAGTTCATCATTTTGTAAGTGTGAATCGTGTCATAAAACTGGTTCATTTAGAGCCACAAGATGATGCCGAAGACCAAAGACAAGTTGGTATTCAAATTCCTGAAGGAGGCAGTAAAGGAGCTTTTGTCCAGTCTATCTTCATCCTACCACCTTGTGCCGCCCAGTCATCTGGATTCCAGAGGCTGGAATAAACCGTAGGCAATGGGACCCTAATGGTTCAAAAACGGTCTGAATACTCTTATCGGGACAGTATCTACCATAAAACTGCAAGAAGATAGTCAAAGCATATTAGGAAAATATGATACTGATATGGATAAAAGAATTATGGGATGGTATCAAATGGTGGATCTTTACCTGATGAGTTTAGGGTTCCAGATGATGGAATAGGTGTTGATGCACTTGTTGGATAAAATGTAGAAGTGTTGCTCCCTGTTTCCTTTTCCATTGGGTGGAAACATTGGTGCGGACAATGTGCAAGTGTCGGATGACAACTCGACCAGTTTTTCCAAGAACTCAGAATCATTCTCATTGGCTCTTGAGAAGATAGCTGCACATGATGCCATACAGTTGGCTATTAAGTCAACCATTTGTTGTTACTAAATTTTATTGTTAGTTTTAGAACTAGGCATATGCGTAAGATATAGTGCCAGTGCTAGTGCATGCCAGCTGAGTTGCTGGGAACAAGCTCAAGGGCATGCCGATCCTCCCAATGAGGTACTCGTTCTTTGATTAAAACCAGAACCAGAGTACTTGTCCCAAGACAGAGTGTGAGTTGGCTTGTATTATCCAACTACCAACCTCAGCTGAATGTAGTCCTCGAAATTAGAAGTCTGGCTGGGCAAAGCTGGAAATGCTCTATCACCCACACTTGGTCTGAAGCTAATACCCATGCGGATTTTCTATCTCGGGAGGCCATTTATTAGCAAAGATCTTTTTGTGGTCCTTGGTCAATCTCCACTTCATTTGGAAACAATTCTTATGATGGATGTTCAGGAGCTATCCTAGAGTTCTCTCTTTTAGTCTTTTGGGCTTTGTCCCCTATTTGTAGGATTGTTCGCCCCAAGTGATATGTAAAGACCTATAAATTTCTAGCTGAAGCAGCCCTTAGGGAAGTAGTGACTAGAAATGGAAAAAGTATATAGCTAAGAGTGTAGAGATTTTGCTGCTGTTGAACATAAGTTCTGGGTTTAAGAGCAGTGGGTTTTGTGGCTTTGGAAATGTGCTTGAATAGGACTTTTAGGCGGGCTTCGAGTTGGAGAGGTAAAAGTTCAATGGTTTTGGATATGGCCCTCCCCCCCTTTAGACCTACCTCATGAGAAACACTTTTGACAGTTTTTTTGAACTTTGCAACACATGGCAGTTGACAGACGTAATTTTATGTTGTAGAGGAAATGCACTGATAATCCTTGCTGCTTTTTCAGTTAACACAAGAGTAGTGTCGATGCTATGCATGGAAATACGGAAATATTTATGTTATGTTTCATCGTACGTACACTTTTTGACATAGTTTTTTCTCAAACCACATGCAAATATTAGATCGTACTCCTGGTTAACGAGATCAATTGTAGTATAAAAAAGAAGTACGTTAAAAAATGATTGATTGTTGAGTCTCCAATAAAAATACAAAAGTCAAACTATCAAATTGTTGGGAAGATATATTGGTCAAGGAATGAGTGTCTTGGGGATTTGGAAGAGTGAAATTAAACACTAGAGTTCGGATCTGATACATGAAGGAAAGGAGTCTTAAAACGAACTTCTTCCAAATGATTTACTACAATCGGAGCAAAAGTACAATAGCAATATTAATTTTGGCACTATTCAATTTCACCGAATCTACAAACCTGAATCTTAGTTTGTTTTTTTTGAAGTGGATCCTCTCCCGTCTATGTTTCAGACTGGAGAAGACAGTTGAAATCTGAACCGTCCAATATTGAAATAAATGGTTTGGATCTGCTTAAAGAATCTGTGATAGAAAAATTAAATTATTCGCGGGAAGAATCCTTGAGCAGATCCAAACCATTGATTTTTCAAACGTATGGCCCAGATTTAGACTACTTCCTCTAGTCCAAAACTTGGATTGGAGAGGATTCGAACCCTATTTTTGAGCTTTTATGTATTTACTGATTCTCTCTAAAGTAGCGCACAAAAAGATCAAATTAAACACAAATACAAAATAGGAAGACTATGCTCTTCTAAAACATAAATACTCTGTCGCTGAGCAAAAAAACAAACAAACATAAAAACTATGTTTTCGACGGTTCAAGCATATACAACTTTAATCTTGTCAAAATAACCGGTTCTAAAAAAAAAAAAAAAAAAAATTCTTGTCTCAATGACTAAACTTTCTTTAAATGGTTAGACGTACCCTATTTAGATTTAGGGTAAATTATAACAAACTTCCTTAAACCTATTACCCATTTGGGGTTTTGGCATTAGTAATAGAGAGTTAAGAAATATTGTACTCCTATGTCAAAAGGTATACGTAGCCAAAAAAAAAAGAAGCGCATTATATCTCTCAAGGGCATAAAAATTAATTCATATTTCCCATTAACAGAGTTAGGGGTATTTGTATTGCATGTAGATGAAGGGTTTAAGTGTCGAGTTTTCAACTTTAGATTTATGCCGGATCAAAAAAAAAAAAAAACTTTAGATTTATGCAACCGGAATGTCTTATTGTTCTATTTAATAGTAATTGCATTACTGGCTCGTGTCATTTTAATTTTCTTATTTTGTTCAAAGAGTAACAAATCCTAACCTTCTAACTCTGATTCTTATGAGGATCAAAAAACAAAAAAAAACCTCTGATTCTTGTAATCGGGGCAGGTGACCGAACAATTCTGTAGCTACACTCAAGTGCTTCAGGTTGTAATGTGTTGGTGGTCTTTCCAAAAATAAATATTGAGCCAATAAATCAATCCATAGTCAAACCAAGAGAACAGACAAGATTATGTGGTTCGGACAAATTTAGTTTATAGCCAAATTCATTTACTCATCGGCAATCTCATCCATTCTCATTCATTAATAAATCTCAACGAGTACAAATATCACTTATATCAAATAAATCGTGGTGGATATCAAACAATTATCCAAAATAACCGGATTACACAAATATCGAATTGAGGCGCTGATATCTCGCTATCTTTAAGGAGATTCAATTCCTCTGTGGCTAGTTGAATCTTGAACCATTAGCAATGTAGTAGAATTCCAATATGGCCTGTCTCCTCCCGGATACATCAGCCCGACTAACGAGTCATACGTGTACACTCGAACCACCCTGCACAAGTAAGTTAAAACCCGAAGCTCCGCCACAAAAACACCCTTACATTTCGCTGGATAATCTCTCAGTAAACACAATACAGAGAATATAGAATAGGGAGCAATAGGGGGAGAGCCTTGATCACAGCCTTAGCCCTCAATGCCTCTTCTAACCAGATGCATGCATAAGCATTTCCATTATTACTGAAACGAAAAATATAAATAGTACAAAAAGTATTTTTTTCATATTAAAATACTTAAAACCCCAACATGATGTTTATACTTTTTGCTCCTGGGTTGAATTGCGTAAGATGGCAGTATAAATTACTTCTAACATATGGGGGTGAAAAAAAAACTTTGATTCTTGCCAAAAATTCCCACGTGTAGCAGGCTCTAGTTTTTGGCAGCTATCAAGCCAATAAAGAAAAATTAATCTTGCATTTAAATTCATCACTAGGCATTTGAATTGAAAGAATAAAGAATATCCATGAGCTTGTAAATTCCAAATTTAGGGAGAAAATAGTCATCAAGAACACCCTCATTGCTGAAATCTAGGTTGGTTGCATTCAGGGGGAAGTCCCTGAGGAAAGCGTTTGTAGTCGGTGCAGTAATCGTAAATCATACAGGTCTGCTGCACCCACAAAAGTTTTTCCAGGTCTTCGGAGTCCAGTGATTGGGTTAGCCATGCCTCAGTACTTGTTATTGAAGTTGTAGACCGAGAAGAACCGCAGGAAGATGATCCCGATGAGTATACGCAAACCTCTAACTCGAAATGTTCATAGGAAGCAGTGAAGGGAGCCTGCGTCCAGTCGGTCTGTATTCTCCCCCCTTCTGTCGCCCAGTCCTCCGCATCCCAGATGGTTGCATAGACATTCATCGCTTGGCTATTTGGGAACAGGACACCTATGGCTTCGTTATTGTTGAACAACCTAATTGGAATATCATCCACCATGAGACTGTATGTTTAAAGAATGAACGAAGTATTAATTAGAAAGTACTGGCTAAGAAGCTAATGGTATTGATCAGAAACTCGTTGTTTTTCATAAAAAAAACCCTGTTTGTAACGATACAAATATGAAAGCAGAGGATGGGGAACATTACATGATGCGCTGAGGATTCCAAATCACTGTGTACTTGCGGAAGGCTGCAGTGGGATTGAACCAGACTCGAAATTGTTGTTCCTGGTTACCGACACCTTGGGTGTAAATATTGGTATGGACAGTATATAGCTGTCCAGACAAATTTCCTAAGAACTCAAAATCGATCTCATCATGTGTTAACCCTTGGGATGATAACTGCATACAGAAACAAAGTCATAATAAGTTAACGAAGCCATTTATAGTAATTCTCACACAAGAACCAAAAAAAAGGACAAAGATGTATTAGAAAGAGATAAGTGTGGTTCGGGCTTTGATCCGACATGGTGAAACGATATTTCGTACAGGCCATCATGACTCTCTTTTAGGTGCATTAATATTGTTGATTATTGTTAACTTTGTTTTATAATAAGTGCATTGTGGGGAGGCTTAGGTGCCACAGTACTTGGGATGCGTTTGCTCTAGTCCCTCTAATATATCGTATTATTTACATTTGATCAATAGAATCCTTTTTACGCCTTTAAAAAAAAAAAAAGTGCATTGTGTATTTGGTGTATGTCACATTGGTAAAATATAAGTAAGTTAAATTTTAATTTGATATTGGAGGAGAAGTTTGCGTCTTACATAGAAAGTGGCGACAGCACCGGAAGAGTTGTTAGGAACAAGCTATTCATGTCGAACCTTCCGAATAAGTAGTCGTTTATGGATTGGAAACCAGAGCCAGAGTAGTTGTCTAATGACAACGTGAGAAGGTCCCCGCCATCAAGTATCACAGCGAGTTCATCGCCGGAGGTGATCTCAACATCTCTGTAGAAGTTCTCAGCTGAGGCTAGGGGTGGCAAACGGGCGGGTTTGGGTCAAATTGGGTAAGTTGTTAGTGGGTTGGGTCTTTAATGGGTCATTGACCCATTTAGACCCATTAACTATGAGTCTAATTACCCATACCCAACCCGACCCATTTATTTTAAAGCAAACCCGACCCGCCCATTAACCCAATTACATATATACTAAAAATTATGATCGAAAAATTAGAAAAGTAAAAAAAAATTATGATCAAAACTCATAAATTTTTTCAAAAAGACGAGAATAAGTAATTTTTTTTGTCTTATTGATTTTTTTTTTGTCTTTATTCAAAAAATTATAAGTTTCGATCAAATTTTTTTACTTTTCTGATTTCTCTCATCAAAACAAATTAATAAGTCACAAAAATGTGACACAGAACAAAAAAAATGCAAAAAAAATTGAATAAGAACAAAAAAATAAGTCAATTTTTTAATCCAAACCCTTTGCGGGACTACCATGAGAGAAATTTATTCACTGCGGAGCACAATTTCACGGGTCCATTCGCGCAATTAATGAATGAGATGTGTTTTCAATTTTGACTGGTCAAAATAATTGTTACCGATCACAATTGATTTTTAATTCGGACCATTTAAAATATTTTTGGACGCGTGTGATTTAGCACAAAACAATTGAATAAAAGAGAGAGAAAAAGAGAGAGAGAGAGGGGGGGCGGGGGGACAGAGAGAGAGAGAGAGAGAGAGAGAGAGAGAGAGAGAGATCGGGGGGGGGGGGGGACAGAGAGAGACAGAGAGAGAGAGAGAGAGGGTGGGGGTAGGGGAGAGAGAGAGAGAGGGGGGCATACTCCTCCACTTTTCAATTGCAAAAGAGATCAATTAAGAGATGAAATTTGGTGGGTTACTTTCATTGCCCATTGGGTCATTTAAGTTGACCCAATTAATGCCCAATTATGACCCAACTAATAATGGGTTAGCTGGGTTTGAACCCATTCTTACCCAACTAATAAATGGGTTGGGTTGGGTTTATTTTCTAGTTGATGGGTCTGGGTTTATTAATGGGTCTGGGTTCAATTTGCCACCCCTAACTGAGGCAGCCATTAGAATGGCCATGAGCACTAGAACCAAAAGCATTACAGAAGAGGAAAGGGATGACATTGGAGAGAGAGAGAGAGAGAGAGAGAGAGAGAGAGATGTTTGATGGTTTTAAGGTTGGGGTGGTGAGGGTACATATATTATTATGTATAACTAAATAGTAGTACATGGGAAGATCCTAATGAGCAATAGGCGTTGACCATGCAAATTAAAGGAGGAAGCAATGCATCGAGAAGAGGTTGTTTTGTTTGTACAGCTGCATGGGTTGGTGTGCTGGTCATAGAATAGACTTGAGAATCAGATAAAACTTGAGACGGGGAAACAAGTTCGCGAGTTTTTTGCCGAGACTAGCCTTCCCTGGGTGCAACTATTCCATTTTCACGTACTATTATTTCTTAACAAATTACTACTATTTCGACTCAGCTGCAGTGTGAAATAGATCTCATTGGCTAACTCAGAGCATGTTCGCTCACGAGCTATTTAGACTTTCGAAGCTAAAATTTGATAGTAGTTAAATTATGTTTGATAGTACTGGTACTACTCCTGTAAACTAAAGTTGCTGTTAAACCATATTTGGAGTTGAATTCCGTAGCAACTTTAATTTCGGTAAATCTGACATCACTTATCCATACGAACGGTATTTGAAAACCTAGGAAACAAATACTCAACTGTAATTGAAAGAATTGAAAACCATATCCGATTCGAATAAAAACCCTAATCTATACAAAAGAACAAGGTTACTTGGTATGAGCCTTCATCCCCCACCCCTAGATAAGAGGTTTAGCCGGCCATGGAGAAGAACAACGCGCTTGGAATTGAATAACACATCAAGAATTAATGTGAAGAAATCTCTCTTAAGTTGCTCTTGCCTCTCTCTAGCTTTCTAAAACAAAGTTGGGAACCCTAAAACAATGTTTGGAAGTTGTATTAACACCTATGGCCTAAAAATTACAAAAAAAAAAAAAAAAAAACAATTAAAAACGTTGAAAAAGGGGCTCGTTCGTCCAGATCAAGCTGTGGGGTGGTCCGAACTAGAGTTGCTAGGAGCTGTAGGAACGTTCCAGTGTCGCTCATCTGGACCGCCATATGTTTGGTCCGGACTAGACATGCTGGTTGCTTGGTTTTGCTTTGCTGATTGCTGGTCCAGACCAGACTTTGGGTAGTCCGGACTAGAGATGCTGCGAAGGTGATTTTCATGCTATTTTGCCTCTTCTTGCACTTCGGCTTCTCCTCTTTGCTCCCCAACATCTCTAACATTCTCCAATTAATATGTTTTCGCGCTCATTGAGTTCCAAGGCCGACCAACATCAAAACTAACAAGAAATACATCAAATAACCACGCCAAGGAACGCACAAAGCGTAAATTAAAGGGATTAGATTGGTATTTTTGAGCACCTATCACCGTACAATAGAATTGTAGCGAATAGTGAAATAGTTTCAAGCAAATGATCTGAGGGGTTGTTTGGGAGCTGGATTGTCCAATCTGATTATCCATTTTTCAAGTTTTTCTGTTTGGGAGCTCAATTGTGATCATGCATTTTCTCATGATACATTTTAAAAGCTACAATTTACAGACAATTTTAGAATTAGCCCTAGAGGAGCTTTTACTTTCTCATTTTAGAATATTTTTCCAAATCGATCATAATCTTTTTTGAGAACTATCCTCAAAATACCCTTTCATAATGTTTTTTAAGCATCACCCACACCCTATTCCTTTGCAAAATATATTCTGCAGATACTTCCCAAACACACATACTCTACCATATTATAATCTACTATGGTCACAATATAAAATCAATAACTCACAATCCAAAATACAAAATGCAAAAATAATTAGGCTCCCAAACGGACTCCGGATTTGAGATTGTAACGATACGACTCTGAACTGACGCAATAAGTTTTTCAATTTTTTAACGTTGTAAACCAGAAATCACTTGCTCTCAAATGAAGAAAAACTGGAAAAGTGGCCCAATGTATATATTCCCCATCAAATTGAGTTTCTTTACCGGCCCCCAAACCACCCCTTTAGGCCTCATTGTATAAATTTATACACCTACCAACATGCTAAGTAGAATTCAAATATGCAGGGATCTATTTTCATGTTTCCCGGAATTTTGATTTCTTGCCAATGACCGATTGGAGAACGAACATTTTTGGTATCTCACCCATGTTGAAAGAATAAAGAATATCCAAGAGCTTGTAATTTACAAATTGATCGAGGGAGCAAAAAATGATCGTCAAGAACACCAACCCACTCACTGCATAAACCTAGGTTGGTTGCATTCAGGGGGAAGTCCCTGAGGAAACCGTTCGTAGTCGGTGCAGTAATTGTAAATCATACAGTTCTCCTGCACCCACGAGAGTTTGTCCTGGTCTTCGGAGTCCAATGCTTGGGTTAGCCATGCCTCAGCACCTGTCATTGAATTGCTAGACTCAGAAGAACCACATGAGGATGATCCCGATGAGTATACGCAAGCATTTAAGTCAAAATCTTTATAGGAGGCAGTGAAAGGAGCTTCTGTCCAATTAGTCTTCACTCTTCCCCCTTCCGTTGCCCAGTCTTCCGCATCCCAGATGGTTGAGTAGACCGTCATCCCTTGGCAATTGGGGAATGGGACACCGATGGCTTCGTTATTGTTGAATACCCTTATTGGAGTATTATCCACCATGAAACTGTACATTCAAAGAATAGAAGAAGTATTAGAAAGAAGCTAATTAAGAAGCTAAAGGCTATTGGAACAAAAAACCGATGCAGAATGACAAGACACGGTAGTGGAATTTTTAATGTTTCAAGGGGAATGCGACATCATTTTGCTTAAAAAAACTCTGTTTGTACACTTATGAAAGCAGAGGATAGGGTACATTACATGATGCGTTGAGGATTCCAAATCACTGTGTACATGTTGAAGGATGCGGTGGGATCGAACCAAACACGAAATTGTTGTTCCCGGTTACCAACGCCTTGGGAGTAAATATTGGTATGGATAGTATATGGCTGTCCAGACGCATTGCCTAAGAATTCAAAGTCGATCTCATCATGGTTTGCTCCTTGGGAGGATAACTGCATGCATAGAAAAAAGAAAGTCAGATGAATTTAATGAGACCATGTAAGAAAGAGAGAGAGGTGTGTAGTTCAGGCGTAGATCCGACATAGTGAAACGATATTTGATATGGTTCAACCATTAGTTAATTTTTGTGTGCGTTAGTTTTTTGGTGCATGTATCATTGGTGAAAATAAGGAAATTGAGTTGTGATCGATGGGGAGAGAAATTTGTGGCTTACATAATAAGTGGTGACGGTGCCGGCAGAGTTGCCACGAACAAGCTTGATACGCATATCAAACCTTCCAAATAAGTAGTTGTTTTTGGATTGGTAACCGGAGCCAGAGCAATTGTCTAATGACAATGTGAGAAGTTTGCCGCCATTCAGTATGTTAGCCCGTTCGTGGCCAAAATATATTTCACCAGCTCGGTGGAAGGTCTCAGCTGAGGCAGCCTTTAGAATGGCCATGAACATTGGAACCAAAAGCATTACAGAAGAGGAAGGGGAGGACATTGGAGAGAGAGAGAGAGAGAGAGAGAGAGAGAGAGAGAGAGAGAGAGTGAGTATGTGTGTTTGACGGTTTGAGGTTGGGGTTGTGGTTATATATATATGATGAGAAGATCGAAAGCAATAGCCATTTTAAGAATTCATAATCAATGCAATCATGTGTTAGCCCTTGAGATGATAACTGCTTACAAAAAGAAAGTCATAAAAAGTCAATTCTCACACAAGAACCCAAAAACAGACAAAGTTGTAAGTGTGGGGTTCAAAGCTTAGATCCGCCATAACGAAACTATATTTGGAGGAGGTCATCCAGGGCTCGTCTTTTAAGGGCATTAATTGTTTATTTTTTTCTTTTTTTAATAGTAAGTGCATTGTGTATTTGGTGTATGTCGCAATGGTACAACTTCGGAAATTCTGATCGCAAAAAAGATTTGTAAGAAACAATGCAAGTAAAAATGCGTTTGGATCTTTTTTGGGTCATATAAAAATCTAATAAAATATTTATAAATTTTTGAATATTATTTTATGGGTCCCTGTAAAAAATCAGTTCAAACGGACATCGAAAAATATTACTTTTGGATTCGTAGAGCGAAACTGCTCAGTTTGCCCCTATGAATCCAAAAGTAATACTTACCGATGTTCGTTGGAGTTGATTTTTTATAGGACCCATAAAATAATATTCAAAAATTTATGAATATTTTTATAGATTTTTGTGGGATCCAGAATGGGTCCAAATACATTTTTTTACGTGATTCACTGCAAATCTTTCTTGCGAATAACATGGTTCTATATAAGGTATTATATTTTTGATATCATAGGAGAAGTTTGCGGTGTACATATATAGGAAGTGGCGAAAATATCAGCAGAGTTATTTTTTAATTTTTTATCATTAGCAGAGTTGTTAGGAGGAAGGTTTTTTTTTTTTTTTCTTTTTTAATTTTGAAAAGGAAAAAATTTCATTAACTCGCGTAAATAATAATTACAACAAGTTAAAAGTGGATAGCCAAAAACATCAAAGCTGTGAAAGTATAACTCTGAAATGTTGGCACATACCGCTGTACCAATCATGTGCTAGCCAAACACCAAAACAAAGGATGGTAAGACACAAGCAGGCTAACCAAGAGAAACAAAAATAGAAAATTAGAGGCCGGTCCTAATTTTTAGGTTTGGTTTCATCCCAACCCTGAATTTTATTGCCGAGCCTATTTAGGTTCGGTTATGTTACGTGTTGACTTGTTTGCCCCTCTCCCTTTCCCTCATCTCTGAGAGAGAATATGAGCTTCCCCTTCAAGCCAGACTCACAGCAACATCATGAGCAGATTTCTCAATTCAAGTGCAAGCCTCGATCTCTCCGAGCAAGAGAAACCTTCGCTACTCCGATGGCTCGTCCATCTCCGGCGACTCCGACAGCTCGTCGTCGACGCAATCTCCTCCCTCCGAGCAAGAGTTTTCTTCGCCACTCCGACGGTTCGACATCTCCGGCGACTCCAATGCGATCTTGTCTCTCCTTGATGGTGATTTTCGCGAATTCTAAATCAGCACTCTTGTCGCTTCCCTTATAACTAACGTTCGAATTTCCATCGACATCAAGGGAATTGGAGAAATTAACGTGACCGTATTTCTCGTCGTCAAAGGTTGGATAAATTAACAGGAGCGTATTTATTTGATACAACAATTGTGGACGGTGCATTGTGGGCATGTGGCAATTATTCTTTTTTGTTTTTTTGGGTAAATAATGGCAATTATTTCTTGAAACCCATGTGAATCTGCATTTTGATGAGCTTGGAAATCTCAATTTCGTAACCAGGTTAGGCTATGTGAACTGTGATAAGGCTTTTGTGAACTATTTGTGTTGGAGCTACGTAAAGTGTGTATTTTAATGTGTGGTGATGTTATATGAATTGTGTTTTTTTGATTATGTGAACTGTGTGATGGATTATGTGCCTAGAAAGAGGCCGTTGGCCGAACACAAAACAAATCTCATTTCACTTCACAATTTGTTGGTAGATATTGAACATTCAGATCTTAGTTACATGTATTCTTAGGCTCTGTTCCCAAAGAATACATGTTTAAAAAGTTACATGTCATCGTATTTATCTTGAAATTGATTTTGATTACTTTTTTTTTGTTTTCGTTCAATTTTTGATTATATGTGTATTTTTTATGAAAACTGTATATTTTTTTATAGGAGCTCTGTATTATTTATGAAAATTGTTTATGAGAACTGTGTATTTTTTTTATAAAAATTGTGTATTTTCTATGAGAACTATGTATTTTTCTATGAAATGTGTCTATGAGAACTGTATATTTTCTATGAGAACTGTATTTTTTCCTATGAGAACTGTGTTTTTTCTATAAGAATTATGCATTTTTCATGAGAACTGTATATTTTCTGCAAGAACTGTTTATGAGAACTGTGTATTTTATATGAGAGCATTGTATTTTTCTATGAGAACTGTCTATGAGAACCATGTATTTTCTATTGGAACATTGTATTTTTCTATGAGAACTGTATATTTTTTATGAGTACTGTGTATTGTCCATAATAACTATCTATGAGAACTGTGTAATTTCTATAAGAATTGAGTATTGTCCATGAGAACTGTGTATTTTCTATGACAACTACATATTTTCTATAAGAACTGTATATTAAGTGTATGGTGAGACTATTTGAACTGTATATTTTCAGTTTATATAGTCATTTTCACATAGTTCTCATAGAACTGATCATGAGAATTGACAATTCTCATAACCAGTTCACATAGCTAAGGGTAAGAACTGTCTATGAGAACTGTGTATTTTATATGAGAACATTATATTTTTCTATGAGAACTGTGTATTATACATGAGAACTGTCTATGAGAATTGTGTACTTTCTATGGAAATATTGTATTTTTCTATGAGAATTGTGTATTTTTCTATAAGAACTGTATATTTTTCTAAGAGAATTGTATATTTTTTATGAAAACTGTATATTGTTCATGACAGCTATCTATGAGAACTGTGTATTTTCTATGAGAATTGAGTATTATACATGAAAACTGTGTATTTTCTATATCAATTGTGTATTTTATATGAGAACTGTATATGTTCTATGAGAACTGTCTATTTAAGTGAGTGGTAAGACTATTTGAATTGTGTATTTTTTAGTTCACATAGTTATTTCACATAATTCTCATAGATCTGACTATGAGAATTGACAATTCTCATAGCCAATTCATATAGCCAAAGGTATTTTTGTCCGAAATAATTTTCATAAAGACAGTTTTCATAGGAACGGTTCTCGTAGAAATAATTCTCATAGACAATTTTCATGGAGACAATTATCAAAGAAACAGTTCTCATAGAAAATGATATTTTTTTAATCTTACATAATTTCATATTCAATATGGATCTTGTTTGGTAGATATCGTCGAATAGGTTCCAAATATATAATTTTTTTAAAAAATGAATAGCTACAACAAAAAATATGACTTTTTGAAATTTAAACAATATTTTAATGGTGCACCAATACTCATGGAGTATTGGATAATTTTTCTATACTAAATGCTCTCTAATTCAGTGTGCTGCTCTACGTGAAGGGGCATGGTTGGAATAAAAAATATAAATAATTGTGCAGGACTTAAGTCCGAATCTAATTTTTAAGACCGGCCTAAAAATTTCCCAAACAAAAACATTACAAAGCATAAGACGAACTACACCGAATGCAAAACCATCCAACAAAAAACACGGCTATAAACTATAAAGCCCCTGAAAACAAAAACATTAATAAATGAGTTGGGTTGGGTCTATTTTTTAATAGATGGGTTTGGGTTCCTTAATGGATTTGAGTTCAATTTGTCACCCCCTGCTATAAAGCCCCTGAAAATAGAAAGTGGCTACAGTACCAGCAGAGTTGTCGTGAACAAGTATCATATACATGTCGAACCTTCCGAATTACTAATAAGCAGTCTTTCCTGGATTGGAAACTAGATGCGGAGTAGTAAACAACGTGAGAAGGTCCCCGCCATCCAGTATCATAGCGCGTTCATCACTGAAAGTGATTTCGACATCTCGGTAGAAGTTCTCAGCTGAGGCAGCCATTAGATAATGGTCATGAACACTAGAACCAAAAGTGTTGCAGAAGTGGAAAGGGATGACATTGTGGAGAGAGAGAGAGAGAGAGAGAGAGAGAGAGAGAGAGAGAGGAGTGTATCATATTATTATAAAGTACATGGGAAGATCCTAAGCAGTAGGCGTTGACCATGCAATTAAATGAAAGGATGAAGCATCGGGACGGGGAAACAAGTTTGCGCGTTTTTTGCCGAGACAAGCCGTCCCTGGGCGCAACAATTCCATTTTGAAGTACTACTATATTTCTTAATAATTACTATTTCGACACAACTGCAGTGTGAAATAGATCTCATGAGTTAAAAGTCTTTAATAACGGCCAACTCAAAGTATCCTCACTCATGAGCTATTTAGACATTCAAACCTAAAACTTGACGGTAAAATATTTGCTTCAGAGTGGTAAAGGTGATGTTAAACCATATTTGGTGTAAATCTGACTTTACTTGAGCAAAAATATAGAATTGTATTGAAGAGTAAAATAGATTCAATCTAGTAATGATTTGAATTTGAGATTGCAACAACGCTACGCTCGCTAGACTGACGACACATTAATTTTTCTTATTTTTTAACACTGTAAGTCAGAAATCACTTGATCCTCTAATGAAGGAATACTAGAAAAGTGGCCCAATGTGTAAGTATGTAGATGAGTGGGTGTTTCCACTAACCAACAAGTTGTGGAATGTCTCTTGTAGACATTCATTAGGAAAGTAATGTCTCTTTTAGGCACCCTTAATTCCTGGAAGGTCCTGGCATTTGTAGACACCAACTAGGATGGGTCACGCATGCCTCATCTACACATCCTTACACTCCACATTGATCCTTTCCGAACAAACACATCATCCCAATTTACCAGGTGTTATACCTATTCACATCCTTCCCGTAAAGACACAACTCAAATGAAAAGGTGTTACAACCTTTGACAAAAGTCAGTCTTCCCTCTCAATTTACGATCAGGAGACATTTCTTGCATTGTAATCAAGTTATTCCCTTCTTCCATCTCCCAAGAATATAGCAGCCTCCCCTCCTGAGTTGTAAATTCCAAGCCTCATCGAAGCCTTGCCATGCCCCTACCACTGAAATATCTCTATTGCTGTAGATTTTGGAAATCCTAGGGAATAAGACACTGGAAACTTCTGATCACAACCATTTGTCGAACAAGAATTGTGTACCACTTCCATCCTCATAGAGTTATGATTGTGTTGTTCGTGGATTTATGTTGAAAATCTGTTCATTTCTCGCATTGACTTGCACCGTATCCTTCCATACACTAGACCATCTTCTATTTGCCTCGGTGCTCTTAAGGAAACCTAGCATGCATTCTCTTCATTCTTGCACTTACTGCAAATAACCTTTCTCCGAAGAGCCCTTTTTTCCACCCCAAAAATCCACCACCAGTTCAGGAAGAGTCATTCATCAACCTGAGTTTCTTTACCGGTCCCCAAACCACCCCTTTAGGCCTCATTGTGTAAAATAGTACGAACATTCTAAGTAGTATTCAAATATGCATAGATCTATTTTCATGTTCCCGGTATTTTGATTTCTTGCCAATGACCGATGGGAGAACATTTCGGTATCTCATTCATGTTGAGGTGTAATTTTGAGTAATGCTCTTGAAAGTTTCTATTTAATGAATTATCTTAATGTTTCTTACTTCTGTTTAACTTTGAGTTATGCTACTTTGATTCTTCTTACAAATTCACAAGCACAATACACTCTAGATATGGAAGCTGTCAATTAAGCCAATAAGGAAAACAAAGTTAATCATCGAAAAAATTGCTTCAATCTTGCATTTGTGCTTATTACATAGGCATTTGATTTGAAAGAATAAAGAATAAAGAATATCAATGAGCTTGTAATTTACAGATCCAGCGAACACAAATGATCGTCAAGAACACCCACTCACTGCAAATAGTAAGGTTGGTTGCATTCAGGGGGAAGTCCCTGAGGAAAGCGTTCGTAGTCAGTGCAGTAATTGTAAATCATACAGTTCTCCTGCACCCACAAGAGTTTTTCCTGCTCTTCGGAGTCCAATGATTGGGTTAGCGATGCCTCGGTTACTGAATTGGTAGTCTCAGAAGAACCACATGATGATGATCCTGATGAGTATTCACAAGCATTTATGACAAAACTTTCATAGGAAGCGGTGAAAGGAGCTTGTGTCCAATCAGTCGGTATTCTCCCCCCTTCCGTGGCCCAGGTCTCCCCATCCCATATGGTCGCGTAGACCGTCATTGCTTGGCTATTTGGGAATGGGACACCGATGGCTTCGTTATTATTGAATACCCTTATTGGAGTATCATCGACCATGAGGCTGTTCGTTTAAAGAATAAAAAAGAAGTATTAGATAGCGACTAAGAAGCTAAAGTCTATTGGAAACAAAAAACCGATGCAGAATTTTTGAAGTTTTTGGCGGAATGCCACATCGTTTTGCATTAAAAACTCTGTATACTCATGAAAGCAGAGGGTAGGGTACATTACATGATGAGTTGAGGATTCCAAATCACTGTGTACTTGTGGAAGGCTGCGGTGAGATCAAACCAGACACGGAATTGTTGTTCCCGGTTGCCAACGCCTTGAGAGTAAATATTGGTATGGATAGTATATGGCTGTCCAGACGCATTGCCTAAGAATTCAAAGTCGATCTCATCATGGTTTGCTCCTTGGGAGGATAACTGCATGAATAGAAAGAAGAAAGTCAGATGAAGTTAATAAGACCCTATAATTCTTGTATCCCCCAAAAAAAAGAAAAATGAAAAACAAAAACAAAGAAGAAGAGATAAATGTATAAAAAAGAGATAGGTGTAGCTCAGGGGTAGATGAGACATAGTGCAACAATCTTTGGTATGGGTCAACTATGATTTTATTTTTTGGTTTGTTTACTTTTTTTGCTGTCTATATGTATCATTCGTATAAATAAGGAAATTGAATTGTGATTGGAGGGGAGAGGTTTGTGGCTTACATAAAAAGTGGCGACAGTGCCAGCAGAGTTGCCAGGAACAAGCTTGATATTCATGTCGAACCTTCCAAATAAGTAGGTGTTTGTTGATTGGTAACCGGAGCCAGTAGAATTGTCTAATGACAACGTGAGAAGTTTACCGCCGTTGAGTATATTAGCCAGTTCATTGCCAAAAGATATTTGACCAGCTCGGTGGAAGGTCTCAGCTGAGGCAGCCTTTAGAAGGGCCGTCAACATTAGAACTAAAAGCATTACAGAAGAGGAAGGGGAGGTCATTGGGGGGAGAGAGAGAGAGAGAGAGAGAGAGAGAGAGAGAGAGAGAGAGAGAGAGAGAGAGAGAGCAGTTGAGTGTATGTGTGTTTGATGGTTTGAAGGTTGTGGTGAGGGATACATATTTATATGCCAATATCCAAAGCAAATAAGCAGTAGCCGTTTTGACAAATGCTAAGGAGGAAGCATCCTAGAGAGGTAAGTGGATAGCTGGATTGTGTTGGCCAGGGTAAAGTTTAGTCAGACAACAACTGCAACAACCATACGCGTTGGGTGCCGCTTAGCCTTCCCTGGGTGCAAAAATTCCATATTGTATCAGGTACTGTTTTTATAAATTGCTATATGAAATCCGTATGTCAAATTATGAATCTCATGGGGAAGGTACACAAGGGGAAAGGGCAACTCACAAAACTATTGGTATGCCTATTAACACATGCACACTTTTTTGTGTATTAATGAAGCTATGTCCGGCTTGATAAATTATATTTCGATATGATTTTTGACATAATTAATGTTCTTGATAAACATAGTTGAAGATGAAAAATCACCTATTGGATGAAGGACTAGTGATAGCATATGGGAAACCGGATTCATGTAGCTAACCATGCATGATTGGGACTTTAAATTAAGCTCGATTTGGATTGGTTTAGTTATTTGAGGAAGCTTTTTGTTGATGTGAAATTTTGGTAAGTATTGATATATCTAATCCAATTTGCGAAATGGAAGCTTTTTAATGAAACTGTACCAAAATTGAGTGGACCACCACTGCTAACTAAACAGGCCCAGCTTTGAGCTAAGGTGGACAAGGCAGTGGACTTAAGCTTCCAAATTTTGCTCAAAACTAGGGCCCTAGATAAGTATAAACAACTATATATGTAATATATATTTAATTTAGCATTTGTATAACAAATGAGCTAGCTAGCCTAGCGAAAAAGTTTAATTTTGCTATCTAATCGGTATATGGTTCAAGTCCTAAGGGCCTCTCTTTTCCTCCCAAAAGAATATTTTTCCCACCTCACAAGTTCATTTTAGGTTTCGAAAATCTCAGAGCTGGCACTATAAATAGAAGGTCATATATGTAGCTTAACATGATCAAGAACTTAATATATTACCAGTTTACCAAAGAACGACAAAAATGAATTAATTACACAATTAGTATATATTTTGACCAAACAAGATCTGGGGGTGCACGCAGAGATTTTAATAGTATGACACAATTGTTCCTGTCAATGAAGATTCTGTTGAACCATATGAAAGGAATCATTAAAAGAGGGCGGACAGCCCCCACCCCCCACAAAAAGTGTTAGTAATATAATGTAATAGACCATTAGGAACAGGTAGATACCTGTCAATTAATGTTTATAAACCCAAGAGCTCTGCACTGCAGTATTCTATTGCCGATGGAACTGCAAATCCGCGTCGGGTGGTATCTACGAGTAACAACTGGGTGGCTCTGCGGTTTCGTTCACATAGTGTTATGATATCTCTGCAAAGAGTTTATGAGTTATGGCAATGTCCCAAGATCATCTTGAATAAATTTCCGATATCTATTGCCATTATTGTATTTGAGAGTTGTTCCATCAGGTCGACCGAAATGTAGGCTTGGACGTTTCATTTTTCATCTATGCTATCTAGTAAAGCAATGCTACTCTTCGTGTATATCTTTTTTTTTTTTCCAAAAAAAAGAATGACTTTCCAACTGAGAGTTTTTGATTTTTGTAAGAACGATGTGCTCTTGATTCCTATATATTTTCCCCTGTTCAAACAGATCATTTGTTTATATTGAAGTGGAATGACTTGTTTGCAACCCCTAAAAAAAAAAGATTTTTCTCATAGTATCTCCTAAACCTTTAAAAAGTTGTTTCCTAAGACTGAAGGCCCTTGGGTTTGAATCCCTCTAGATGGCCCAATATCACCAATAGGCCCAAATAACAGCTTTGATTGGTTGTTGCATATGCCCACTCCCATGCTAGGATTGACTCTTCTACTTCCCACCACAGATTTTGAAATGCCCGAAGAACTCATCAAGTCCCTCACCCCTGCCTTGTAATTATGAATGTTGCCTTTGTGTGCTTCAATTTCTTCTTCGTTGCCACCAATTTTCCGCATCCGAATATCAACATCACATAACGTGGCTCATTCCTTGTCTTCCAAATTTAACCACCCATAAAAGTGATTAGTAATATCTCCACTGCTTAATTTGTCGATACGTAAATGATTAGGAGTACCCAGGCCCGGCTCTGGGCATAAGCCCACCAGAATGCTGCATAGGACCACCAATTTTAGGCCCAATATTAGGCCCCCAAATTTTGGTCAATATTAAATATATGTAAAGAATAGAACAAGAAGACAAGTGTATTACAGTGGATACATTTACTGTCTTCTAACGTTCAGGTCATGAGTTCAACTCTTGACCTCTGTGTTTTTAACGCGTACATATTTTCCAACTCAAACAGGAAAAACGTAGCTACAAACGGCATGAATCGAATTCCCAACCAAACGGAACAAACCAATGTCACAAACGACTGCACCACAAAGCACTCTTGCTCATCCTGTTGAAACGAGTAATATACATATACAACATTGAGAGGTTCCATTTTACAATTTTGTCTAGGACCTCGAAAATCTCAGGATTGGACCTGGGAGTACAACGTAGGTTACATCACATGAAACTCCAGAAAGACACTCTGGTGTTTCTGCTACATATATGGGGTTATTTTATACAGATCCTAAGGCTATTTCGCTTGCTGCAATTGTGAGTCTCGTGCAACACCCAAGGAAAGCCACTCCTTGTGGGGATTTCACAGCGTTGGGATTCAAATTCGAATGGTTATCTCTGGTGCTGCTGTGCTATGAAGTTTTTGGCTTAATCGCAAGTTTAGGTGATGGTAATCCGGGTGCTGAATTTAGGCTGGGTTGGGGATTCCTATTTTAAAAGCAAAAGAGTGTATCCAATTGCATAACCAAAAACAAAAAATTTCTAAAGTTAGCAATATTGGTCTAAAATATGACTCACAATAGTACGATCAGACTTTGGAGTTATTTTGGTCTTAATTTGGTTAAGCAAAACTAGCAACATTTTCACTTTGCATAACCAAATTGCGGGATGCTAATACATTATATTGTTCCATTACATAGTTACACTACATTTCATATGGGGCATATTCCGGGTCTCACAAAAATCTAGAAAAATGCTCATAAATTTTAAAATATTATTTTATGCAAATTTAATTGGAACCACGCATTCTCTCTTTCCCTCTCCTCTCATCATTATCAGTGTACGCATTCACTTGCATTTATGCCCAACTCTCTATCTCTTTGTACTAAAGTTGGATTTTTCATTATGGATTAAAAATGACTACTGTGAGATTTCACAATGTTAATCTTAGAAACCCCTTAAATGAATAACTAAAAAATAAGGTGTCAAATTTTAGTTATGCCATTGGAGATACCAAAGAATCATTTCTTAAAGTCAACAAAATCCTTTTCTATACAAATATTTTTAATTTGGTTTACCAAAGAAAGGGCTTATTAATCTTTTTGGTTCCCAATGTATTCAGAAAATCTCAATTTGGTCCCCAATCTACAATTAGAAGACATTTAGTCCCCATAGTATTAATTTTTGTACCAATCACGTCCCCAAGTCTAACACCGTTAGCTTCATCCGTCAAAATGAAGGGCACCCTCGTCATTTCACCCACCCTCATATTCTTGTCAAAATAAAAACGAAAAAAAAGAAAAAGAAAAGGGGGAAAAGCTGAAGTGACAGCCATGGTTGTTTGCTCACTCTGCGACCATCCCGCCATCCCAGCAAACTCGTCTCTCCGGTATGCTCTCTTCTCCTCACTCTTTCTCTGGTTGTTGGCCTAATAGCTCGATAAATTTTTTTTGGAGGGGTAATTAGTAGCCCAGTAATTTGTTTAAAGAACAAAAGAAAATGAAAAATAAAAAAATTTGCAGCGGCAGCCATGGCCTCTGGCCACTGCCACCGCCCCACCTCTCCCTCCACTCCTCTTCTTCTTTCTTTTCCCCACTCCCCTTCACCTCTCAGCTTCCCCTAATTTCTTCTAAAAACAAAACGAAAAAAAGAGAAAAAGATGAAAGGGACACAACGGCAGCCATGGACGCCCGTTGGCCGCCCACTACCCGCCTCTCTCTTCCTCACCTCTACCTCCCTCTTCCTCTTCTCTTCTTTGCTCTCTCCCTTTGCCATCCTCCATTCCCTCATTTTCTCTGTATTTTTCTTATCGGAAAAGATTACTGCAGACCAGTCGCCGTCACGACGCAGCTGTCGTGCACGTTGTTGCTCTTGCCGAAGCTATTGTGGCTAGTCATCTCTCTCATTCACCTCCCCACTTCCCTCTCTGCACATTCTCTTCCCTTCTCTCTCACCCGCAACACCATCTTCTTACCACCACTTTTTCTTCCAACCAGAACCATCACCACCACTTTTTTAACGTTTGGGGCAACATCTAGGCGTCCAAAGGGTTTGGGTGGGTGAAATGACGAGGATACCCTTCATTTTGACGGATTAAGCTAATTAGACTTAGGGACTTTATTGGTACAAAAATTGATGCTATGGGGACTAAATGTCTCCTATTTGTAGATTGGGGACTAAATTGAGATTTTCTAAATACTTTGGGGACCAAAAAGATTAATAAGTCCCAAAGAAAGCATGTGTTTCAATTAAAAATAAGTAGTACTTATTTTTTGAATTTGTAACAATCCGTATTTTTACCATTAATAATATCGTATATATATATATATATATATATTATTCGTAATAATAAAAAAATTCCTTCCTTAATAGATATATACAAATATAATTATCTTATCCTATTTATCTTATTTTTATTTTTCTTTACAAATTGCATGCATGCATGCATACATACAAACTCCTTCCGTCTCTCTCTTTTCTACTCAGTCTCTACTTCCTCCCTGACTATATATTCGTCCTTATCTCGTCCATCTCAAAGCCCAAGAGATAGAATTTTCATTAATTCAATTCTATCACCATTTTCAAAATTCTCCTATAAATACCCCATCACTCCAACCCTAGGGCATACCACGATACTCCCCCTGCCCCACCAGCCCAAAAGAGAGAAAAATCGGAGGAAACCAAGCTCTAATTCATGGAGTTTCAGAGAGAGAAAGTGAGAGAAAGAAAAGTGGGTTTGTGTCCAAAAACCAACCGAAACCCAAATTGACCGTTTCAAACTTTTTTTCCAACCCCAAGCATCCCTAAACATCATCCAATTCGGACCCAAGGTCTACCGATCGAAGAAACCGAAGTCACCTTCTCCAAAAATTCAAATTTCGTTTTTGATTCAATTCGATTCAATCGAGGTATTATAATCCATTCCAACCTCCTCTCTAGGTATATTAAGTGTTTTTTTGCATAACCCAATAACCCAAATGGACCCATGCATCGAAACCGAGCCAAAACAATAAAAAAATTGAATCTGGCTTCGAGTTTGCGGCCGCAACCTGTGGACCGCAAGAACCAGCCGCGAGTTCGCAGTGGACTGATCCACTGCAAGGTTGACCAGTCCAACCACGCGGTTTGGACAGTTTTGGTTCGAAATCGTTTTGCGACCTTCCGAACATCATTTTTGACACCCGAACTATTTTTCCTAGACTTTTCACACCTCAAAGATCATAACTTGTTAAGATCATATTTTTTTATTTAATTACCTATTTATTAAATTATTTATTAGTTATCTTTCAAAATTTACAAACAAAAAATCTTTGCGACCTTTCAAACAACGTTTTAACACCCAAACTATTTTTTTCTCGACTCCTTGCATCTCAAAGATGATATTTTGTTAATTTAATATATTTTTATTTAATTTACTATTTATTATTATTTTTATAGTGTTTCCAAATCAAAATTACCTTACGACCTTATAAACTTTATTATTAATGCCTGAGTAATTTTATTTAGACTCCTTACATTCCGAAGACGAAACTTTGTTAATCTCAATGTATTCTATTTATTAGATTATTTATTATCTATTTATTTTACTTTCAACAACTTTCGTTAATATCCTTATTTAAAATAATCCTGCGACCCTCCGAACCCAACTTTTGATACTCAACTGGTTGCATAGAACCTTTAGGACTTTTATTAAGGTCATGTTAATTATTCTAATATTTTTACCTAATTAATGTATTTAATTAATTTTTAATCAATCTAATTACTTAGAAATAATTAATGAGAGCCTAGAAAAATATTTCTTTTAAAATTATTTTAAAAAGTTCTTACTTATTATCATCATGGCCATACAAGACTAAGGACAACGGCCCATTCATAAACGGTTGTGTGATTGCTTTGCTTGTAATTTGTTTTAATTATTATTCGTTTTAATTGTATATTACATCGATACTTGATTCGAAATGCTAGATTGGACCCTAGAGACATGAGGTAGTATGCGAATAGAATTCACCTAGACGATGCTAGGTAACAGATGAATTCAAAAGTTTTATTTTTAGATTGCCTGCAAGCATGATTTTGAGATGTGATGAGATTTGTGATGAGATTGGCACTAACGGGAGTCCAGTGATGAATTGATAGACTGGCGGGAGTCCAGTGATGATTGTGAAGTAATTTGTGAAGTGGTGTAAAAGATAGGCGAAACCTAGTTGTGATTCAGGCATGATAAGCTTTCCCCTTGTTGTAGTTATTGGGGTGCACACTCGGTATATAACTTAGGTGTATTTGCGATAGCAAAGGGAAGTGATCTCATAGGACCGAGCATGGCTAGCGGTTGGGGAGGAAAGATCTCGTGGATGAGATCTTAGATCACACAATAGGTTAATAGATAGTAATGAACTGGCTTATTTGAAAAATATTTGTTTTACTTCTTTACATCATTTTGATCCTGTTTGCTTGCTAGCTGTAAAGTAAGAGGGGTAGTTAGGTTGGATTATTCTACTGGGTGATTTATCACTCACGGATACGTTTGTATCCTGGTAAATTGATTTCTTCGGTGATCAATTTGTCAGAGGGCGCAGGATTCAATAGAGGGGATTCAATGATGGTGTAGTTCGACACGGAAAGAATATCAGAAACAAAGATCAAGAATGCTTGGAATCCATGTCAAGCCTAGAGTCGGCTCTGAAGTTATTGTATTTTGATTCAGTAAATTTATCTTGAGATTGTAATAGCTAAACCTTTATTTTGGAAAATTTTATTTATTTAGCAAAATTTTCCTAAAGAATTATTTTATTTTGCTCCCAAAAAATCGGGGCGTTACAGAATTAAAGATAATGTATTATGAGATAATGACGTGTCTCATAAAGCGAAAATAAGTAATTAAAAAATATGAACCTTAGCGAAACAGGGCTTACCTTGCTAATTGATTTTGATTAGTGGCTTAATTTACCTTCTTTTTTTTAATCAGCGCTTAATTTACCTTGATTGATTTGTTTAATTTCTATCAGGCTGTTATGGTTAGAACATGTTTGATGTAGTTTCTTTATTTTACTGGATGTTGTGTTTGTCTGGTATCTTGCTAACCGTTTCTTTTTGTTAATTTTGTTTGGGTTCTTGGTGGCGTATGTTAATTAATTTGTTGGTGCGCATACAGTTCCAACTTAGTTGTGATGCTCATTTTTGTAGTGTTTCCACCATGCTTAGAGTTCGTTTAATTATGGTAACCGTCCTTTAAATTAGAAGATTAATAAATTTTTTTTTTGTCATTCATAAAAAAAGAAAAAAAGAAAAGCCAAAGGTTGACGTCGCTAAGCAAATTTAACAATAAAAATAGTTGAAATTATGAAGGAAATGGGATCTAGATTGCATAAATAGTTTGAAATTTACAAGGGAAAATGGGAGATCATGGATAATCGTGTCAGATGGACATATTCATTTACCTGAATTCTTCAAGTATCTTCACATGTGGTAGTGGAATGAAGAGTTTTTGGTCGGATGGATTGGAGATTTGGATCGTGAAAAATGGAGCACCAAATTAAATTAAAGAAAAGTAGAAAAGTCAACTGTTTTAAAGTGTACAACTCGAATTTTCTTCTTTTTTAAAATTGAAAATCCAACCAGAGTAACATGTATGTGAATCACCAAATCTAATGGGAATTTATTTGCACGTGATTCAGTGATTCAAACTTAATTGTTAATAATGGTTGGATTGGCTCAGGCTAAATACTTTTCGAGTAGTGCTATTTGTACTGATGGGGTTGGCACCGAAATTATAGGGACGGCCACGCCGGACTGTCTCCGGCCACCGGACGGCGAATCCGAGCCGTCCAAAAATTTAAAAAAAAATAAAAATGAGGGGGTCTACGCGGGAATCAATTGTATCCGAGGTATGTAGGGTGCTTGATCCGAGCACCTCTTTTTTCTGTATATATACATCCGAGGTGTATATACATATATATAGAAAAAAAGGGTGCTTGGATTAAGCACCCTACACATGCCGTTGATTCCAGCGTAGACCCCCTCTTTTTTTTTATTAGAATTTTTGGAAGGCTCGGATCGGCCGTCTGGTGGCCAGAGATGGCCTGGCCTAACTGTCCCTACGATTTCAGTACCGACCCCGTCAGTACCAATATCATTTTCGATACTTTTCTGGTGCATTATTTTTCATAGGAAAGTTACAGTGTTTTGTGGCACAAAAACAAATATAGTGAATGAAAAAAATATTTTCCATGGTTTATCAGAGTAAGACCCCATTTCGCTACGATTTTTATTTTTAAGTACTTAATTTTCATTTTATGAGATAGACCATTCTCTCATAATTGACAGTATATCACCTTTAATTTAAAAAAAATATACTTATTTTAGTTAGTGAAACACACCCTAATTGATTTTTTTTTTCAATCGTCATAAGAACAAGTAAATGATTTTGGTAGGAAACGTTTTCTACTTTTAAATGTGGAAAACATTTTTCGAATCAGTACGGTACTATCACGCTGTCACTACCACCACTTCACTGCCATCACCACACGTGTTTCAAAAAATAACCGAAACATTTTTTTAATTTTTTTTTGGTAAGTAACCGGAAAAATTATATATGCAAAAAACCCAAAAATATCCGTGTTTTTAATTAAAGATATTAAAATGATCAAAATACCCTTACATGTAAAAATGGCTAAATTATCATTCATGTTCTGCATGGTTAAAAAAACCATTTCAAAGGACAAGAATTCCGCTGCAGGTCCAGTGAGTATTATTTTCCTTTGAAATTAATTAATAGTTCATCAACATCGAAGATGTTTTGTAAAGTTTGGTTACTTCCTACGATTATTTTCCGAGATGATAACATTATACGCTCGGTCTAATATTCTTGATTTCGGCTCCGTTTATTTCGATGTAAAATATTTTTTCAGAAAACAAATTTCAAATTTTTATTTTTTGGTGTTTGATTGGCACTTGAAAAATATTTTTAGAAATCAAAAAAATAGTAGTGTAGAGAGAGAGAGGGGAGGGCTTAAAAGGTAGAGAGATTTGAGAATATTGGAATTGAACGTGGGTCAAGACTGACGATCGAGGAAACTGAACAATGAGAATTGCAGTAGAAGGCAGTGGGTTCATTTCATAAAATAACTTATGAAAAATTTAAGGGTAAGTCATTTTCATCAAATTAATGAAAAGTGTTTTCCTAATTTTTTTACACAACCAAATACTGAAAAATAGGTAAAATATTTTACCGAAAAATATTTTACGCCCAAAGAAACAGAGCCTTCATATGGTAATTAGAAGTTTTTAACTTGACATAACAAACAATAACAATATAATGAATTGATCAAATCAATATTGAAAAAAGAAATTGAAAGCAGTGACATTCTTTTTAATTTTTTTTTATCACTTTTTCAACTTTTAAATACATTAACAAAATTGAGTGTCAAAATGGATGTGAGCGGAATTGGCCCCTCTATTTATTATGGCTGCTTCTATAAACTTATAAAATATTATCTTTGGCTTTTCGAAATGAAAATGCATCACGAGATCGACTTTCGGAAATAAAATACTATTACTGGACCAGCAATATTAGACAGTGGGAGAACATTAGATTATAATTAAACTATTGGGTTTTTTAAGACATTAAATTAGTTCCATCTGACAGTTTAATTCTCAACCAACTAATGTCAACCAGATTTAAGCATAATAGAAAATCTTTTTGTTCCATCCTATTAGATCTAAAATATACTCCTACGAATTTTATTTTGATAGTTCTCCAAATAAGCGAACAAAAAGATCATATTAACCACAAAAACAAAAATATTTCAAGATTTTATTTTCAATTTGTACAATCACGTTCTTTGTAGTTCTCCATACCACTTTAAACTTGTCACAGTGACTAACCATTCATGAAATGATTTGGCTCAAGCGTCCATTTTGAGCCATATGTAGGGGGGTCGCCAATAGGGTTTGAGCGGGTTAAAGCGAACCTCTTGGGTTCAAAAAATGTATTGAAAATTTGTATTATTTTGCTCATAATTTGATATTTTTTTCTATTGTTGGCACTGAATCAATTAATTGTACAAAGCAGAGTAAATGAAAATTTATTGACATTTGTGAGTAAATAGATCATATAGCTCAAAAAAATAAAATAAATTATGTTCAATAAGTCTTCAAGCAAAATAAATATAATTATCTTATACCTTGTATGCTAAATTTTTTGTATCCATTTTTGTCATTGCTGAGTTAAAATCCTGCAAGCGCCATTGACGCTATGACTTTAAAGTTCTCCATTTAACTCTCAAATTTCCAGATTGTGTCATTTTTATTTTCTTAAAATCCAACCTTCTAATTTTTATTTTATTTTTTTTTGATCGGCAAAAACTTAGCATGGTGAAGAAGTTGAATCTGCTATTCCAATAAGGAAGACAAATTGAAATATTCAGATTAAAAATTGCTGCAATATATCTTGCATTAATTTGGTAATTGTACATTAGCACTTTAATTGAAAGAATAAGGATTAATACACATGAGCTTATTTACCCAAAAACGAAAAATACCCATGATCTTGTTGCGCCAGTTTACAAAATTACGACGGGAAGAAAAGATGATCGAGAACCAAAAGATCCCTTCGATTAAAATCAAGAAACCAAAACGCGCTCTCATTGGTAAAACTGCGGACGATAGCATTCGGGGGGAAACCCTTGGGGAAATCGCGCGTAGTCGGTGCAGTAATTGTAAATCATATGCTTGTTCTGCGCCCGGGCGAGTTGTTTCTTGATTGTGTCGTTCAACGTTACGGGTTGCCATAACGGAGTGCTGGAGCCACACGAAGTTGATCCGTACGAGACTTTACATGCATTCGCTTTCAAATTCCTGAGGGAAGCAGTGAAAGGAGCGTCCGCCCAATTGGTCTTTATTCTCCCGCCTTCCGTTGCCCAACTATCCCCGCACCAGATGCTCGAGTAGACGTTCATCGCTTGCGAATTCGGGAACGGAACGCCGATGGCTTCGTTATTGTTGAATATCCTCACCGCTTTATTATCCACCATCAAACTGCACGTACAAAGCATCGTAGTATTAGAAAGTGGCTAAGACCGGCCAGTGAAATCAACAAATCAATGCAGAACGAGTTGAGGAAAGATCCAAATGAGAGAGTCGAGGAAAGGCCGCGTTACAGGATGAGTTGGTCATTCCAAATGAAGGAGTACTTGTGGAATTCTAACGTGGGATCGAACCACAGATAAAATTGTTGTTCCCGCCCGCCTACGCCGTTGGAGAAAATATTGGTGTGAAGTATATATGGTTGTCCTGTCACATTGCCTAAGAATTCCATATCGACCTCATCATGATATGGTCCTGAAGAGGATATCTGCATAGAAAGAAGAAAGTCATATTAGGTACATTACGTTAGTCTTGTGTTGGGGAAAAAAAGTTACGGATCTAACAGAAATTTCTTAGCTTTGTTTCTTTCAGCAGCTTTGCTATGAAATAGAAAGGAGCTCAAATTGATAGTAGCGGGGAATGTGGAGCTTACATAGTATGTGGTGACGGTGCCGGCGGAATTGCCAGGAACAAGCTTGATACGCATGTCGAACCTTCCGAATAGAAACCCATCGTAGGATTGGAAACCACAGCCGCCAGAGTTGTATAAAGACATCGTGACAGCTTTGCCGCTTTGCACATTAGCGAATTGACCGCCCCAGTAGAATTCGACATTTCGGTCGAATCTCAAAGCTGAGGCAGCCATTAGACTTGTCATGAACAATAGAACCAAAAGCAATGCAGAGGAAAAAAAGTACGACATTGTAGAGAGAGAGAGAGAGAGAGAGAGAGAGAGAGGAATGTACTTGTGTTTGATGGGTTTGAAGGTTGGGGTTTTATACATATGCGAGCGGAGGCTAATGATTGAGACGGTGAGTATATTATGGTCAGGAGGAAGCATCCTAAAGACGTGCACGTACCTTCTGATCGAACTTTTAACTTCCAATATTTGTGAAATTTACCTTGCATGGCAAGTGCCAAAGACATTAAAGGGGGACAACATCATGTCGATATCTATAAAAAAAGAATTGCACCGAACAAAGATGCTATTTTCAGATCGGCAGCGATTATAATCTCGTCATCTATTTCGTCCAACGAGATCGGTTAGAGGAATAGAATCATCCTCAGCGATCGAGGCTCAAGCCGTATGGGACATTGATAAGATGCTAGGGATGAATTATGATGGTGACAATGGTGAAGTAGTTGTTAGGAATTGAACTCCATGTTCAACTCACAACGCCCTACGGATCTTGAAAATTGTGATTACAGAAATCGCAAGCAGACAGAAATAATAGTGCGTAACAGAAAAAATAAGAAAGAACACAAGATATACGTGAAAAACCTCAACGCGAGAAAAAACCATGGGAGTCACACCAATTCACTATGAAATTGAATTAAGAGTACAAGTCTTCTCGCAATCTCTCTGAGACCCACGTTTTCTCTCGCCTCTCTCTGTTTTTCTCTAAAAACACGTTAACCTAATTATATACAAACTGTAGTGTAAAATAAGTCGGGTCTTATGTGGAAATTACACCACAAATCCTTGAAATATCGTTTTGCTCCTTGGGGGCGGACCCTGGGCTAAAACGCAATTGAAGGTTGTCTGCACTCCTAATAATCTCCCACTTAAAGATAATCGAAACATCAGCAAACAAACAACTGCAAACCCAAATATTCTCAATCAACGCGGACGTAGTCATCTGACCCCTTTTGGTGTGGCTCCGGCCCGATCATCTTTTTCAAACACGAAGACCAACAGAAGTTGAACAAAACTTCAGTTTCTCAACAATAACGTGCTTGGTCAACATATCTGCTGGATTTTTGTTTCCCAAAATTTTCTCTAGTAACAAATCCCCATCCTCCAAAAGTGAACGAATGAAATGGTACCTCAGATCGATGTGCTTCGTCCTAGCGTGGAACACTGGATTTTTGGCAAGGTTTATAGCACTTTGGCTGTCATTGAAAAAAACGCAGTTCTCTTGCTTCAAATCGAACTCTTCCAAAAAACTCTTCAACCAAATCATTTCCTTTGTAGCCTCAGTCACGGTCACATACTCTGCTTCTGTGATGAATAATGTCACTATTTTCTGTAGACGTGAAACCCAACTCACCGCTGTTGAACCAACAATATAAACATACCCCTTGGTGCTTCGCCGCGTATCTTGATCATCGGCAAAGTCTGCATCCACATATCCCTGTATTCACTACAAGAAAATCGTTCTATAGCAACGATCGAAAACGTTGTCAAAAAACCCAAAAACCGTTGGTAGAGACCCGTTTAGGCTATACCAACGGTTCGGCCAAACCGTTGCAATATATCCGTTGCTATAGAGATATAGCAACGGTTTTGACGAGCGTTGGTACAGATTTTGTTTTACCAACGGTTTCATTAGCAACGGTTATAACCGTTGCTAAAGGCAATTTTCATTTTTTTTTAAAAATCAACCACTGTGTGACGTAAGCCTCCACGTGGCGCTGACGTGGCAGCCACATGTCACCCGCGTGGCGCTGACGTGGCACCCGTGTCGCAGTATACATGGCGCCCACGTGGCGGCCTACATGGTGCCCGAGCCCACATGGCGCCCACGTGGCTAGCGAAATATTCTTGCTCCCACTGAGAATCGAACCTCCGACCTCGTGTGTGCGTGCGCGTGCACGAACCAACTGTGCTAGCCTATAACTTGTGAAAAATCATACACCTTTTAATATTTATACTATACTAACCAGTTTTTTTTAATTCTTTTTTTTTAAATCCGGTTTCTACTAACGGTTAATGAAAACCGAAGCTATAGACCAGTTTATAGTAATGGTTATTGAAAACCGTTGCTAAAGGTCAGTTTTTAGCAACGGTTTTCATTAACCGTTGCTATAGTCCAGTTTTTAGCAACGGTTAATGAAAACCGTTGCTATAGTGTTGTAATCTACTAACAGTCACATGAAAACCGTTGCTATAGTCCTGTTTTTAGTAACGTTTTGTAAACCATTACTATACACCATCTATATCAACGGTTTTTTTAACCGTTGCTAAAAAACCGTTGGGAGATCCTAAATTTCTTGTAGTGATTGTCAACTTCCCTTTTCCAAAACAAAGTGGCAAATCAGTGGTACCTCTCAAGTAACGCAAGATCCACTTGATTGCTTCCCAATGTTGTTTCCCTGGATTGCTAGCAAACCTGCTTACAACTCCCACTGCATGGGCAATATCTAGTCTCGTGCACACCATCACATACATCAGGCTACCAATGACCGAGGCATAAGGAACCTTGGCCATGTACTCTTTCTTTGCATCTGTCTTTGGTGATTGACCCTGAGAAAGTTTGAAGTGACTTCCCAATGGCGTGCTAACTGCCTTAGCACTCTGCATATTGAACCTCTCCAGAACACGTTCAATATACTCAGCTTGACTCAATTGCAAGATTCTCTGAGCCCTATCCTTGGTGATTCTCATCCCAAGTATCTGCTTTGCTGCATCCAGATTCTTCATAGCAAACTCTGTTGTCAACTGTTGCTTCAAACTATTTATCTCCCTAACACAGGATCCTGCTACAAGCATATCGTCAACATAAAGCAATAAAACAATGTACTGGATTCAAACGTCTTGAAGTAACAACAGTGATCTACATTGCACCTCTTGTAGCCGTTGCGCTGCATAAAACCGTTAAACTTTCTATACCACTGTCTGGGAGCCTGTTTCAAACCATGTAGACTCTTCTTGGGTCTACACACCATTTCTTCTTTTCCTTTCTCAAAGAAGCCAATAGGTTGCTTCATGTAGATTTCTTCATTTAAGTCACCATGAAGAAATGCAGTTTTCACATCTAACTGGTCAAGGAAAAGATTTTCAATAGCAACTAAATTCAACACCACTTTGATAGTGATGTGCTTCACAACTGGGAAAAATATCTCTATATAATCGATCTACCGCTTCTGTTGAAAGCCTTTTACTACCAATATAGCCTTGTACCTCTTCTTACCATCGCTTTCTTGCTTAATCCGAAAAACCCATTTATTGTGCAAAGCCTTCTTTCCTGCTGGAGGAGTACCCAAATCTCAAGTTTCGTTGGAGTAAAGAGAATTCATCTCATCCTGCATCACATGCTCCCACTTGGCTGACTCACTAACCTGCAAAGCCTCATCATAGCACTCTGGCTCTCCATTGTCTGTCAAAAGCAAGTAATCTAACGACGAAAGGTACTTGGGATTAGGTTTGGGTACCCTGGTTGACCTCCTCAGATCTCCGACCTGTGAGTTAGACTCTGTCTCTGGAACTGCCTCATCTGAAACTACCCCATTTGTCCTACTAGAATTTGGCTCAACCCCTCTATCATCTGAAAGATCCTATAACCCAAAGTACTTTGAAGTGTCCTCATCTGTAGTGTCACTCCCACTATTCTGTTTGTTGTCCCTGTCTTTGTACATTATCCTTTCATTAAATACAACATCCCTGCTTCTGATTATCTTCCTGTTTTTATAATCAAAAAATCGATAACCAAATTCATCACCGCCATACCCAATGAACGTACACTTCTGCGATTTAGGATCAAGCTTATCTTTTTCCTTATCGCTAATATGCACATAAGATACGCAACCAAAAACCCGTAAATGTGAAAGAGTTACCTCTTTGCCACTCCAAACCTTTTCCAATATCCCAAAGTTCAACAGAACTGATGGCCCATGATTGATCAAATATGCTGCTGTGCTAACTGCATCTGCCCAAAACTCCTTAGGCAAACTTGTGTGTATCCGCATGCTCATCGTACGCTCAGTCAAAGTTCTGTTCATCCTTTATGCGACGCCATTATGCTGCGGAGTCCTTGGGGGTGTTCTCTCTAAACGAATCCCATAAAGAGCGCAGGCTTTCTTGAACACACCCAACTCATACTCTCCGCCATTATTAGACCTCAACCGCTTCACTTTCAAATCTGTTTCATTCTCAACCATGACTTTCTACTTCTTGAAGACCTCAAAGTCCTTTGACTTCTGCTTCATGAAAATACACATACCTTCCTCGAGTGATCGTCGACAAAAGTAACATAGTAGTAAGAACTGCCAAGAGCAAGCACAATAGCTGGACCTCAAACATCTGTATGGACAAGTTCTAGTTTCTGAGCTTTCACTACAACACGGAAGGCCTATTGCAAGGAAATATAGCGAGGAAAATAGATTTCGTCGCTAAAAGTACACAATCTGTGAGGAAATTCAATTTCGTCGCTAAAAAGTTACATTTAGCGAGGAAATTATGTAACCCTTTTGCGAGGAAATCTGTTTTCTTTGCTAAATGTAACCTTTTGGCGAGAAAATATTTTGTCACCTTTTTTAGGACTCATTAAATTTTTTATACGTAAGTCATTAATAATTATGTTCATGTATCTCTATATCACGATGGTAAGGGATAATCAACTACATAGTTCAATATCATTAGCAAATTTATTAAAATAAAAAAGTGATAAACGAAAAAAAATAGTTTCCTTGCCAATCGCATTGAATTGATGAAATAAAAAATATGTTTCTCACGAATTATATGAATTCAATTTTTCCCAAATGAAATTAATTGTTAACAATGTCAGTATGTTCAAATTGTACTAAAATTTATTGTTTGAATACAAACATTTTTAAGGACATGCTAAAAAAAAGTTCATCCCATAGTTATTGTCAACCAATCAGTGCAAATGATCAGTTGATCAAGAAAAGAGGTCCTCTCGCAAGCAACACACTGTTGCTCGCTCTTCAACTAAATCAGAGTATAAGGCTATTGCGGATGTGGCCGCCGAATTAACTTGAGTTCAGTCACTCTTCTTTGAACTTGGTCTTTATATCTCTGCCACTCTATTATTGTGGTGTGATAAGATTGGTGCAACATATCTTACAGCCAATCCCGTCTTCCATGCCCGCACAAAGCATGTTGAAATTGATTGTCATTTTGTGCGTGACAAAGTCGCTCGGGGTGATTTAACTGTCCAATATATTAGCACCAATGATCAAATTGTAGATATTTTTACAAAAGGACTTGCGTCTTCCCGTTTTCGGACACTGCGTTTCAATCTGAAGGTCATGCCTCGACCATCAGCTTGTGGGGGGATGTCAACCAATCAGTGCAAATCAGTTGATCAAGAAAAGAAGTCCTGATAATGTTAGCCATTTCAATGGTTATATTTTATCATTTGCAATATCTTTTGTAAAGCTTATCATTTGTAACCATATTTGTATATAAATACCCAAGGAATAAAACACTCCAGGTAACAGAGTGCATTCATCAATTCTATCGTATTGGTCTTTTGACTGTTATAAACCCAAAAAAAGGACTGGACATAAGGTTTATAAGTTTGTGGATGAATGATATGCTTTTTAGAAAAAGAATGCATGAGATATATGAATTGCTTTTCGTGGAGATAACTGATTATTAATTCATACAAAAAAAATTAATGAAAAGCTAAACAAAAGATAAAGTACTTAATAATTGCAAAATTATTTTCAAAATATCTCAAAGTTAGATTGTCACTAATCTATTTTCAAAATATGTAAGGTCAACCCCATTTAAAAAGAAACATAACAAATTATTACTATTTTAATATTGTAGTTGAGTTAAAATTGTTATGGACGCATATACATAGTCAGAATAGATTAACCGACCAAAAAATTTACAGAAATTTAAAGTGCTCAAACTAATGTAGGCACTACATAAGGTTACTAAACTTAGAGAGAATTAAAACGAAGTATAAAATAAACAAATTTAGAAAGGTATAAAGATATATAACAAAACATTAAATTATAAAAAATTCAATAAAAGCGAATAATGTTAATGATTTAAAAAACAAATTTAAAGAAACACTACGAAGGGACTAAAATTAGAGAGAAAGGTTTAAAGAAACAAATTTAGAGAGGTGAAAGGATGTACAAAAGGTTTATATATAAAAAAAGGCAAATGTTTGAACCGGAAAAGAAGTTGGTGTGATGGATGGAGTGAATGGCTCCATATAGGAGGCCACGGTTTGAATTTGCTCGGAAGCAAAGGAGCTGGAGAATTATTTGTTTTTAGTTTCAAGAGTTTTAGCGAGGAAAAATTTCCTCGCCTAAACCATAATTGGCGAGGAAAATATTATTCTAGCAAGGAAAAATTTCCTCGCCTATTTTATAAACATTGCATTAGTATAGTGAGGAAAAACTATAGCGAGGAAAAAAGTCGTCGCTAATTGTGTCAGAATAGGAGAGGAAATTTTTTTTTCCTCGCAAATTCTTTTTGCGACAAGCTTTTGGGGAGGAAAACGGGCGAGGAAAAATTTCCTCGCAAATACATTTTGCGAGGAAATCAGCTGTTTTGGCGAGGAAACTAAATCCTCGCTACAAGCCTTTCGTGTTGTAGTGTTTGAGAAGCCTACCGCCTTTCTGAAAGCTAACTTGTTTCTATTTGCCGAAGATGCAATCCTCACAGATGTCAATATCCACTGACTCTAACCCTGGTAGCTTCCCATTAGCCTGTAAAACCTTCATTCCCTTCTCACTCCTATGTCCCGATCTATTGTGCCACAGATCTGAACCTTTCTTGCTGTCTGCAACTGCAAGTGCGTCACTACCATGTGAAATCAAGTAAAGTGAAGCAACTTTCTTTCCTTTTGCCACCACCATGGTACTGCTGGAGACTTTCCACATGTTCCCTGTGAATGTTGATGTATAACCTGCTGCTGTAAGCTGTCCAACCGAAACAAGATTCCTCTTCAAATTCGGAACGTGCCTGACATCTTTCAGACACCATTTGAACTCCTGCATAGTAATTTGAACATCACCTCTTCCCACAATAGTACACGGCTGATCGTCACCCAAGTATACTTTCCCAAAATCCCCTGCTACATAGTTTTGCAGAATCCCCCTATTAGCAGTGGCGTGGAATGAGGCTCCTGAATCAATAACCCACGAATTGGTGTCGCTGTTCAGAGCAAGAATAAGTGCATCGTGTATAACATGAGCCTCCTGCTCATCCTTATTCTTCTTCGGTGCTTTGTAAGTTGATGACATATGGCCTGTCTGACCACAATTCCAACATTCACCTTTAATAGGCCGAACTTGGAAAGCCTGAGATTTACCCGGATTTCCCTTGCCGCCTTTCGACTTCGACCTGTTTCTGTTCTGATCCTAACCAACCTTACTCTGGCTTCTGCCCCTCTGCTGTTGAAAATTTAAGGCTGAACCCGAATTGCATGAACTTGAACAATCAATCGAATTTCTTCTGACCTCCTCGGTCAAAATTAAACTAACAACCTCACTCAATTTCAATTTTTCTTTCCCAGCCGAATTACTTACTGCAGTAACCGTACCTTGCTAGGTCTCTGGCAATTGAGAAAGAATCAACAACGCTTGAATCTCATCATGAAACTCGATATTGATAGACGTAAGTTGATTAACAATCGTATTGAACTCATTGAGGTGTGACATAAAGGAAACCATTGAAAAGTCTTTTCATAAGATGTAGTTTATTCGCAGCAGATGGTTGCTCGTACATCTTATATAGTGCTTCCATAAGATCCTTCGTCGTTTTCTCCTTCAATATGTTATGGGTGACTGCCTTAGAAAGGGAAAGACGAATAACTCCTAACGCCTTTCTGTCAAGAACATTCCAATCCGCATCTTTTCTTCAGTCCTATTTCCCTTCGCTTTACCCTCCAACAGACGGTAAAGATCATTTTGATACAGATAGTCATCTATTTGTGTCTTCCAGTACGCGAAGTCTGACCCATCAAACTTTGCTATCTTCTGACTACCTTCTTCAGAACCCATAGCTCCCATTGAAACCCTAGGCTGCCCGAACAAGATTAAACCCTAACCTGTCGAACAAAATCCCACCACAACCTGTGGCTCTGATACCAGTTGTTAGGAATTGAACTCCTTGTTCAACTCACAATGCCCTATGGATCTTGAAAACTATGATCATAGAAATCGCAAGCAGATAGAAATAATAGTGTGTAACGGAAAAAAAGAAGAAAGAACACAAGATATACATGGAAAATCTCAACGCGAGGAAAAACCACGGGAGCCACACCAGTCTACTATGAAATTGAATCAAGAGTACAAGTCTTCTCGCAATCTCTCTGAGACCTGCATTTTCTCTCGCCTCTCTCTGTTTTTCTCTAAAACACGTTAACCTAATTACATACAAATTGCAGTGTAAAATAGGTCGGGTCCTATGTGAAATTACACCTCAAGTCCTTGAAATATCGTTTTGTTCCGTAGGGGCTCCGCCCCCACACCTCTGGGCTAAAACATAGCTGAAGGTTGTCTGCACCCCTAACAGTAATCATGAGTAAGATTGCTTAATCCAAGGAAATTAACGAAGTGAGATACAGAGCTATGTTGGTTGAGGAGGATAGGAACATGGATTAACCAATGTAGGAGATAAAGATATGTGGTCCTATCTCATCATTCATCATTCCTAGCATTCACTTATCTTTAATTCTTTGATAACAAGCGTACTACCGTAGCATGGAATTCTATTATTTCGTTAACCCCACATTATTTATGATTGGTCTTCAATGTAAAAGTTTTTAATGAAGAATGTTTAAGCATGAAAAGAAGTTTGAAAGCTTCTTTTTAATTTTTTATATTTAACTTTCCATATTTTGCAAAGTGTATGAAAAAGAAGAAAAAGAAAATAACTTTTTTTTAGAAGAACGCCACATAGGAGAAGGATGAAGAAGAATGCTCAATTTCATTTTTGAAAATTACATTTGCTTAGAATATAGTATATATTTCATTCCGTTTCAGTCTTGGCTTAAATCTCATTGCAAATCCCCTTTTTCCCATATGTTGGGTATCCAGTGGCCCATCATCTTCCCGTTTTGGAACGCTGGACCATGTGGCTTAATCACCACAAACATCATTTCCAATCTAATTCCACTTTGAACAATCTGGATTCTAGATTTTTTACCCCTCAAGATGTGCTGGTCCGTGCCATCGAATATATTCTTCACTATGCAAAGTCCGCTCAAGGGAATGATGAAAAGTTGGTTAGATGGGATCCCTTACTCGTCGGATTAGTTAAGGTTAACACGGATGGAGGAGTTGATCGTCACGGTTCTACAGTTGCGTGGGGGGGGGGGGGGGGGGGGGCGTGGGTCTTGACCGCGTCGTTCCGTGTCAAAAATATATTTATAAAACCTTGGAATTAACTACTACTCCGTAGAATAATGGTCAAGACCGAGTATCGTTCCGACGGAGACAGTATGGCAGAGTTACGACAAATTCAATTAACTTCTAAATTAATTCGGGCAAGGAAGTTTGGTTGTTTGAATTTGGAGAATTTATTAAACTAAGAGAAATAATTAAATGGAAAGTTTGTAACGATTGGAGAGAAAATCTAGGGTTCGAATCCACCTCGACCGCATAACTCAAACATGCATAGGTAAGATTAATTATTTGAATCAGAAGGGATTATTGTGAGGGTTTGCAAACCCTAGCAATAATCGTCAAGAAAATTATTGAGTTGTTAAAAGGTATAAATTATCCCATAGCACGGACCGTCTTAGAAGTACGGTCTAGCCGCCTATCGGCACGGCCCATTTTACGAGTATAATCTATCTCAGAATTCCAACTACAATCGATGAAAATCATTGTAGAACTCGTATTTGAAAGCATGCATACAAATACTCAATAGATTAAAAGCATCAAAATCATTCCATTCAATTGAAACAGAAAGGGTTCTTAGTTATACAATCGATCCGAATAATAAACCTAAAATCCATACATAAAATAAAGTTACTAGGTGCGAAGTTTCATCTTCCCCCCAGAAAAGGGGTTTAGCCGGCCATGGAGAAGAAAGATGCGATCGAGATTGAAGAAGACATGGAAGACATGAACAAATCTTCCTATCTCGCCTCTTTCTGTCGTCTCTGGAAAAGTAAAAGTAAAGTAACCTAAATAATAAACTAAAGTCTCCTTTTATAGTTGGCCCAAAACAATAAGACTCCAAAACATAAAGCTGATTTCCGTTTGCATCATCTGCTGTCCGCTGGTCCGGACCAGCAATTACATTGGCCGGACCAAAAAAACAACTTTGTTCATATCGTGCCCAGCCTTGGTCGTCCGGACCAACCATGCCTTGGTCCGGACCAGCGAGACCAATCTTTACCTTTTCGCTCCTCTTCTCATCGGGGATCCTTCCGGAACATCCTTAACTCATGATTATTACTCCAAATTCTTTCTGAATGCTTCGTAAGCCCTGAAACAACATAAACCAATTAAAGCTTGTTAAATAACATTAGATAGGATCGACAAAACCTAAGTTAATGGGAATAAACGGGTGCTTTTCAGCACCTATCACGCCCCCCCAACTTACACTTTACTAGTCCCTAGCAAAGAAAAGAACTAAACAACTAAAGAAAGCAATGAAAGATAGGACATTTGAACTCCCGGGTTCTCCGGTAGGACGAGTTTAGTCTCGTAAAAGTGTGAGGGTTATCAGCAGTGAACACCCACAAACACGGGGAACCTTTCAACACAAAACTATAGTTTATCGTGCCACTCATCAGTGTATTGTGCAGAGGACACAAAGATATAACAAGGCAAACGTTATTCCAAGCGCTAACAATTCAAGAATAAACTATGGCACTTAAGCTTTGCGTGTGTGAATACGGGCCCCAATCACATATGAACAATAACCAACCGCTCTCTCTGGACCGAGCTTCGACTTCAATTCTCACTATGTCATGCACTCACAAATGAAATCACTCAAAACAAGGTGCATTATGAACTCTCGAGTGTGCGGCTTGGAGGTTACGTAAAAGGAAAGCAAAATACTCCGCACACTATGACACGAAAAGACGCTTTATATAGTTGACACACAATCTCATGAACAAAATGCCAAGCATTGGAACTCTCCACCATCAATCCTCACCCTAACACCCCTAAGATCAAACAGGACTTTATTCAAGGTCAAAGCATTAGGGATGGGATACTGTATCAAGACTAGGGTAAAAATAGATTCAAATGTGAGAGAATAGGTGAGTATTTCAACTAAACGGGGCAAATATGCAATGTGCACCCCGCTAACATTAATTCAACTCCACCTTCCTCTCCTTCCAACCTTTCAACATTTTTCAATTACAAAGCAACCATTCCTCCTTTTTTCAACTTATCGGTGCCCCTTTTTCTCTTTTTTTTTTTTGTTGTGTTTCTTTTTTTTTAAGGGACACTACCAATTCAGGCACAAAAATTCACAGTCTACCCAAAATTTTTACCTTTACATTCTTGCCTTTGTCCAAACACAATATGGAAGGTGGAGCTAACCAAAAAAAAGGCTAAGTATAAAAGGCTCAAAGTGGCTTGCAAGGAATAAACGTGAAAATAAAGGAATGAACCGGCCCAAATATCAAGAAAATGCCTATAATCCGCTCCTAGGGGTGTAACACCCAAGTGGCAAACCAAAACCAAGAGATAGTATTATGCATTCAAGTCCAACACTCGGCGACCAAAGATAATGAGATTGACAACAAATGTGTTTCTTTACATGACAAACAAAGAATTTAATTGACACCACTCCAACAAAAGATAAGGCTCAAAAGCTCACAAGGACATAAGTCTCTGCTAATCATAGCCTTTAAGAACAGTCAAATTACAGCTCAAAAGCAATCAAGGCCGGACGTGCAATGTGCAAAAATGCTAAAATAAAAGTGCCAGTAGTCTAGCAAGTGAAACTACTTTGCCAAAGAGATATCGAAATGGTAGCAGCATGCCTATACTCAAGTAATCAACAAGCGAGCACAACAAACAACAATCTCATGCAGAAAGGTTCCCAATTTTTTTTCGTTTTTAAAGAAAGCACCCAAAGTATGTCCCACCCCCCAACTTAAACTAGTTACTGCCCTCAGTGATTGCAAAGGCACTAAAAGAAATAAGGCAATGGAAAGAAAGAAGGAGGAAGGATATCATCTCGAGTGGAGAACTAAGCAGAAAAGATATAGCGGCCAAGAGGTCCCCCAACTCGAACGAAACATTCTGTGCAATGTTAGTCCTCACAAGAAACAGAGAAATAAAATATAACAAAAAGAAAACAAACTAACAAATAAATAAAAGACACTATACAATAGAACTAATGACCACCTAATCACTCGGAGACACCATTGCCACGAGGCGGAGGCAAAAACTGGGGGTAGATCGGGGCCTCATAAGATGCCTGAGGCAGGAGGTGAGCCAATTGGTGTAAAAGGCCCCGAACATCGTAAGCATGGCGGTGTTGCTCTAAGCGAAAGTCAGTAAAGGACTGCTAAAAGAAGTCCTGGCGAGCACGCAAATCTGCCAAGTCACACTGAAGCCGGTGGTAGTTGGCTTGAGAAAAGCGCCAACCCTTTGCTTGCAGGGTCGGAGGTGGCGAAACATGGGGTACACCGCCAGCAGGCGAGGGCTCTTAAGCCAAGGGAGGAGCAGCAATAGACACATGGAGCTTGTTTTGCAAAGAGTTCTCAATACCGCGCACACTCCGAGACCAAGCGTCAAGAACAAAGGTGACCACATCATCGTCCCTCTTCTCACCACGGGGAATCTTATAAGGGGGCGGTTTGTCGACGTCAGCCAAAGTGACCATCTTGGTCACCACATGAGAAAAGGGAATTGCAGTGTCCTTCTTCATACCCTTCTTAAAACACGCAAACTCCAGAAACATAACCTCCGCGACATTAATGGGAGCCCCGGTGTGGAAAGAATACAAGCAACGCAAAAAATTCTTCCTCCGTGAATCCTTATGCCCCTGCGGGCACAAATTTCTTAAGACATAATCAATAAACCACAAGGAGCGATGCAAATGAGTGCGCCGAACTGTACCTTCACCACGGGAATCACCAATATGTAAAGCATGAACAAGCTGTGAAGGATGCATTTTCATAATATCGTCGCAGAATGGTTTCGAAAAAACAAATTTAGTTCCCAAGGCCTTAGCAATATGTTCGGCCCGAAAGTCATCTGGCGACCATCAACCGTGGTGGTTAACGTCCCCCCATGGTAACCCGTCTCTAAGTTTTTAAAGAATTCACGAGCTATATGCAGGTAAATTATGGAATGAGGGCCCATAAGATAGCCCAACCCACGGTTCTCAACATCGGCGATTTGGGCCGCTGTTTTCGGGTTACCTTTAAACTCGGCAACTGCAAAGGTGAGGGGAATGGGGTAGGGTCGCGTCGCCCAACGATCAGGGCTCGAAGCATGGTGGCGTTTAGAGCCGGACGAATTGGTGACCTCTGTAGCGCAGCCACGACGAGTGGTCATGGCGAACACACTAATTATAGACTCTAACTAAACTAGAGATATGCAAGAAAATAATAAAAACAGCAAATAAAATAAAATAAAAACAGGGGTTACCGGAGCTCCGGCAAGGTCACCGGAGCTCCGGCAATGTTGCCAGAAAAACGTGCCGTAGAAGATGAACGGAGAGCACCAGTTGAAAGCCCACGGTCCAGTGAGTGCGAATATGGACGCAGTTCGGTGAGGGAGCGCTCTGGTGGAAGTAGATCGCAGACCAAAGAGCCAAAACCCACCTCTTGGAACCGTACGATTCTGGTCAAATAGGGGGTTGACTGGCGGTGATGGCGGTGCCGGACAGTGAGAGGACAGTGAGACGGTCGTTTTGGATCGTCGGGGCGAAGGATTGATGGAGTATGGTGAAGATTGGAAGTGAGAGGTGATGGATATGGTGGGGTAGAGAGATAAAAAGAAAGAAAAAGAATATGGGGTGTAGGTTTATGTGGGGAAGAAAAAGAGATGAAGAAAGAAAAAGAATACGGCTGCTTTTTTTTTCCTTTTCGGTTCCTTGTTTTTTGTTGTTGTTGTTGTTGTTTCCTTTTTCTATTCGGTTCCCAATTTTTTTTTTTTGTTTCGTTTGTTTTCGTTTCGGAAATTCCCTCGCCCTGCCCGGACCATGGAAAAAATTGGGCCGGACCACAAACACCTGTGCACGGAACAAAAGCTGCTGGAAATCCTGTCCGGACCACCAAATTCCTAGTCCGGACCACCATCACTGCGTACGAAATCTAAGCAATCTGAATTTTTCATCCGGACCACGAGTTGTTCTTGGTTTGGACCAACTTGTCTTGCGCAATCCAACTCCGGCAAGTTATTGCATGCTCCTGCACCCAAAAACAAAATTCTAGATGGCATATTTAGTATGGAAAAACATAAAAATTGCAGAAAAATACTTTGACAAAAATTAGAAACATAAACAAAAATTAAAATCCACCGCTTTCTTCACGCGAAAGACACGGGTTTTACTTTTCTCCCTTGCCAAAGACTGTGGTTCCCTACTTGTTGGAAGAGCAATATGCGTAGGATTTAACGATATCTTGAGAAGTGGTGCCATCATCTAATAGGCTGTCACTCCCTATGGGGCTGCCAGATTCCTTACCCACCACTCGGCTTATGAAGCAATCTCCGCCAAGCTGGACACTAAAGTCAGATGGTTCAGACAGATTTCTCGCTGCTAACTACGCGCCTGCCGCCAGACCCAACCTCCTAAGTACTACATACATAGCTTTGACAAGGTGGCTACACCAGACCATTGGAAGCCGTTCAAGCACGGCTAACACTAGAGGTATCTCACCCTCCATGGATTTAAAGTCTCCTAGATTTCATTTAAAACTCAATATTCTGGATAAATCGGATCAACTAAGTCGACTTTCTCAATCACCTCCTCATTATAAATACCTTCCACATATGGTTTTAAACGTTGACCGTTAACCTTAGAAACTTTACCATCCTGTGGATCTTTAATTTCAACTACCCCATGGGAAAAAAACCATCCCATCTTGATTTCAACTTACCTGGAAAGAGACGCAAACGAGAATTAAAAAGCCACACTTTTTGATTAGGCTCAAAGGTTTTGTTGACAATATGTTTATCATGAAAAGTTTTAGTCCAATCCTTGTAAATGTGTGCACTCTCATAGGCATCATTACGCAATTCCTCTAGCTCACTCAATAGGAGACGACGATGAGACCCGGTGACAATCATATCAAAATTAAACTTTTTAATGGCCCACAACACCTTATGCTCCAACTCTATGGGTAGGTGGCACGCCTTACCAAAAACCAACCGGTAAGGAGACATGTCAATAAGGGTTTTATATGCAGTTCGGTAAGCCCACAAAGCATCATCTAGTCGTGTTGACCAGTCTTTGCGATCAATCCTAACTATTCTATCAAGAATTTTCTTTATCTCCCTATTTGAAACCTCAACTTGGCTACTAGTTTGTGGACGGTAAGGTGTCGCCACCTTGTGTGTGATAGAATACTTACGCACTAGGGCCGCAAAATGCTTATTAACAAAATGGGTACCCTCATCACTTATGATTGCTCTCGGACAGCCGAAACGACTAAAAATGTTGCTCTTAAGAAATTCGAGTACAACTTTATGATCATTTGTTTTCGTGGCAACCGCTTCCACCCATTTAGACACATAATCTACCGCCACAAGAATATACTCATTCCCAAAAGAATTAGGGAATGGTCCCATGAAGTCTATCTCCCATACATCGAATAACTCCACTACTAGAATGGAGTTCAATGGCATCATATCCCGACGGGATATGTTTCCGGCACATTGGCACTGAAGACACATCTTACAAAACTCGTGGGCATCTTTAAATAAAGTCGGCCAATAAAAGCCGCTTTGCAACACTTTTGTCGATGTTTTCTTCCCACTAAAATGTCCCCCACTTTCAAGAGTATGACAAAAGGTCAAAATACTATGATACTTACACTCGGGGACACAACGCCGAATCACTTGATCCGCGCAATACTTAAAAGGTATCGGATCCTCCCACAAATAATGCCCAACCTGAGAAAAAAATCGATCCTTATCGAGACGGGACCAATGCGAAGGAATCTCACCAGTGGCTAGGTAATTAACAATAAAAGCATACCACGAAGGCCGAACTTGCGACACTTCAAACAATTGCTCATCGGGGAATGAGTCATGAAAAGGCACGGTGCCGCATGAGAAGTCAACAAGGATCCTCGACAAGTGGTCGGTGACAGAATTTTCGGAACCTTTCTTGTCCCGAATTTCAAAATCAAACTCTTGTAGCAACAGAATCCATCTAATGAGTCTAGGTTTCGCGTCTTTCTTAGAAAGCAAGTGACGCAATGCAGCATGATCAGAATACACAACAACCTTAGACCCGAAGAGATACGACCTAAACTTGTCTAATGCAAAAACAACATCGAACAACTCCTTCTCTGTAGTGGTATAATTCAATTGAGCATCGGGGAGGGTTTTACTCGCATAGTAAATCGCATGGGAAACTTTGTCAACCCGTTGGCCAAGGACAGCGCCAACTGCATAGTCGGACGCATCACACATGATTTCGAAAGGTGATTTCCAATCGGGTGACTGCATAATAGGTGCGGAGGACAGGGCATCTCTCAACTTGACAAAGGCCTTCATGCATGCCTCGTCAAACACAAATGACACTTCCTTAGCGAGGAGATCGCACAAGGGTTTAGCAATCTTGCTAAAATCACGAATAAAGCTACGATAAAAGCCCGCTTGCCCTAAAAAGGACCTAATCTGCTTAACAGAAGATGGGGGAGGGAGTCGCGAAATTAAGTCAACTTTAGCTTTATCCACCTCAATCCCTATCGTAGACACCACATGTCCCAACACTATCCCCTCTTGAACCATAAAATGGCTCTTCTCCTAACTTAGCACTAAATTTTTTTCAATGCATCGCTCAAGCACCTTGCTCAAGTTGTGGAGACAATCATCAAACGAGGTCCCAAAGACTGAAAAGTCATCCATAAAGACCTCGAGAAACTCCTCCACCATGTCGGAGACAATAAACATCATGCACCGCTGAAAAGTAGCGGGTGCATTACACAAACCAAATGGCATATGCCGGTAAGCGAAAGTGCCAAAAGGACAAGTAAAAGTAGTTTTCTCTTGGTCTGCAGGGTCGACGGGCACTTGATTGTATCCGGAATAGCCATCCAGAAAACAGTAATAGCTTTTGCTCGCTAACCGCTCTAAGATTTGGTCAATAAAAGGCAATGGGAAGAGATCTTTCCTAGTCATGGAATTGAGCTTACTGTAGTCAATGCAAACATGCCACCCCGTGGTGAAGCGTGTTGGGACAAGCTCACCTCTCTCGTTCTGGACCACAGTTATGCTCGACTTCTTGGGCACTACCTGAGTGGGACTTACCCACTTACTATCCGCGATGAGGTATATGATACCCGCATCCAAAAGTTTCACAACCTCCTTCATTACCACCTCCTTCATATACGGGTTCAACCTCCGTTGCATCTCACGTGATGGTTTGGCATTCTCTTCGCAATTGATGCGATGCATGCACACGGAGGGATCAATACCCTTCAAGTCCGCCACAGACCACCCTATCGCACTCTTTTATTGCTTAAGCTTCTTAACCAGTTGACCCTCCTGTGTGACAGAAAGGTCAGATGCAATAATAACCGGAAGGGTGTCATTGGTACATAGAAACACGTACTTGAGATTAGTCGGGAGTGGCTTTAACTCAAGTTTCGGTGGAGCCTCAATAGATGGAGGGGCGGTCTCATCAGAAAGTGCAGGAAGAGGTTCAAACTGGGCTGTCCACTTTGGAGGTGAATTATTAAGTAACAGATTCACCTCTTCAATGGACTGATTGTTGTCATACTCCTCATACCCAAAGTGTGCCAAACAAGCGGCCAAAGGGTCATCAGTTAAAATGTAGGGCAATGCATCCTCCACCAAGTCCTCCACTACATCAACTGCGAAGCATCTTCCTCCAATTGAGGGTGTTTCGCGGCCTTATAAATATTAAGCTTAAGGGTCATGTTCCCAAAGGTCACCTCCATCTCTCCATTCCTCACATGAATATTAGCATTCGCTATCGCCAAGAAAGGATGACCAAGAATAATCGGAGTCTGCTTTTTGAGGGTTTGCACCGGTTCTGTGTCAAGGACTATAAAATCAGCTGGAAAGTGAAAATCATTAACCTTGACTAGAACGTCCTCAACTGCTCCACGTGGCACCGTAATGGATCTATCAGCTAATTGCAAGGTAACCGATGTGGGTTTCAACTCCCTAAGCCCCAATTGTTCGTACACCGAGTATGGAATCAAGTTGACACTAGCCCCTAAGTCTAAAAGTGCACGCTCTATGGCATGTCGCCCAATGATTATATCAATAGTCGGGGTACCAAGATCTTGCAGCTTAAGGGGAGTGTCAGATTGAAAAATAGAGCTCACTTGCTCGGTGAGAAGGACCTTTTTAGACACATTGGTTCGGCTTCTCCTCTTTTGAGTGCAGAGGTCTTTCAAAAATTTCGAATAAGTTGGGATTTGTTTGATGGCATCTATGAGTGGGATGTTAACGTTCACTTGCTTGAAGACCTCAAGGGTATCCTCCATAGATGCTCCCTTCTTAGAAAAATGAGATGGTGCATTCAAACATGATGGAAACAGGGCCTTAGGCACATAGGGTGGCACCTTAGGACCCACTGACACAGAAATGGGTGATGCGGGTGTGACCGGAGGGGTTCCCTCCTTACTCTGTGAACTTTCCTCCCCAAAGTCATCGAGGTCGGAGGGAGCCAAATGCTCCTTCAATTTCGCTCTCTCTGGTCGGGTTTCGACCTCTCTCTTATTGCACAAAGTCATAATTACCTTAGCATCAGCAGGAGACGGGTCATGAACCACAAACTGTCCTCCAAGGGGTTGGACAGGCTGACCGGGCAACCTACCTTCTTCCCTACGATTGAGTGAATTGGCTATTTGACCCACTTAGGTCTCGAGCCGCGAGATGGATTGGGTATTAGAACGCACTTGTTATTGGGTATCAGTTAAACGGTCAAGTGCTTGTAGCACCTTGTCCTCGAAGGATGGATCCTGCGTGGATAGGGTGGGTGCTTGGCAATTTTGTGAGCGATAGGCAGGCAGCTGGATTAAATGGAGTATTAAAAGGCCTAGGCTGCTGGGCAGAAGAACTACCCTGCTCTTGCGATCTCCACGAGAAATTAGGATGTTTGGCCCAACCCGCATTGTAAGTACTAGAATACGGATCATTACCCGGTTGAGAGAAACCTCGTGCATTAGTGTACCCTTGTGCAGCATTAACCTGCTCCTCCACAAAAATAGGGAATTGTGGGGCTGCAGGACAATCAGTGATGAAATGGGCCGGACTAGCACATAAAGAACAGGCCTCCTGAGAAAGTGGAGGCTGTGAGGTGACTGGTCCCATACAAAGAAGCTTTTCAACCTTTTCAGTCAGTATTTCGACTTTGGAATTGAGGTCATAAGATGGTTTGATCTCATACATACCTCGTGGCTTATCAGAGCCAGTAGTGACTGACTTACCTTTCCTCTCAAAAGAAACATTTTGTAGGGACCCTTTGCTCATAGTTTCAAACAATTGCCAGGCTTCCTCTTCATTCTTAACCATCACAGAGCCTCCACATGAGGCATCAACCATCACACGATGCGGCAGAAGCAGCCCAGAATAAAAACTTTGTACTAATTGCCACTTAGGTATGTCATGGTCCAGACACTTACGAATGAGATCCCCATATCTCTCCCAAGCCTCATAGAACTATTCATTCTCAACTTGTTGGAAAGTGGTAATCTCTTGCCGAAGTCTGAGTGTTTTTCCTATGGAGAAGAATTTCTTAAGGAATGCTGCACTCATTTGCGCCCAAGATGTTATAGAATTAGTTGGCAAAGTACTAAGCCAATATTTGGCGTTCCCTATCAAAGTGAATTGAAACAAAATCAATCTCAATGCATCCATCGGAAAATTATGAATTAAAAGCGTGGAACTGAGGGCTTCAAATTCAGTGATGTGTTGATATGGATCCTCTTGAGCTTGTCCTTGAAACTTAGGGAGCATTTGGAGTGTACCGAGCTTAATCTCATAGTTGTTAGTCGTGATGGCGGGTAATCGTACACATGATGGTGTAGTGTAAACCGTGGGGGCGAAGTGTGAGTTGAGAGGGAGGGGGTTAGGTATCACAACCCTCCTCTCTCTATTAGGATCATCATCTGCCATTGTGACTAAGTCAGTCTTTTTATTACCCCTACGTCTCTTTTCCAAGTCCAAATTAAGAGGTACGAGTTCAGGTTCCTGTGACCGACGACCAAGCATGCAAGTTCAATACTCCTTGATTGTAAAAATAGGGTACTCCAGACACAGACACTAATTTGCCAAAAATAAGAACAAACTCGCAGTGGGTCAACGAAATAGCTTTATATCACAGCACCGCTTCTTCACAGTGATCTTTGCTCATTTTGTCACCTCGTAACCTGTAGCTAAGACTACCAAAACTAACAAACAAAATAAAAATAAATACCAATGAACTAAACTAAAAACTAATTAAATTAACGCAACCGTGCAAACTGTCCCTGGCAATGGCGCCAAAATTTAACCGCATCGTTCCGTGTCAAAAATATATTTATAAAACCTTGGAATTAACTACTACTCCGTAGAATAATGGTCAAGACCGAGTATCGTTCCGACAGAGACAATATGGCTGAGTTACGACAAATTCAATTAACTTCTAGATTAATTCGGGCAAGGAAGTTTGGTTGTTTGAATTTGAAGAATTTATTAAACTAAGAGAAATAATTAAATGGAAAGTTTGTAACGATTGGAGAGAAAATCTAGGGTTCGAATCCACCTCGACCGCATAACTCAAACATGCATAGGTAAGATTAATTATTCGAATCAGAAGGGATTATTGTGAGGGCTTGCAAACCCTAACAATAATCGTCAAGAAAATTATTGAGTTGTTAAAAGGTATAAATTATCCCATAGCACAGACCGTCTTAGAAGTACAGTCTAGTCGCCTAACGGCACGGCCCATTTTACGAGTATAATCTATCTTAGAATTCCAACTACAATCGATGAAAATCATTGTAGAACTTGTATTTGAAAGCATGCATATAAATACTCAATAGATTAAAACCATCAAAATCATTCCATTCAATTGAAACGGAAAGGGTTCTTAGTTATACAATCGATCCGAATAATAAACCTAAAATCCATACATAAAATAAAGTTACTAGGTGCGAAGTTTCATCTTCCCCCTAGAAAAGGGGTTTAGCCGGCCATGGAGAAGAAAGATGCGATCGAGATTGAAGAAGAGATGGAAGACATGAACAAATCTTCCTATCTCGCCTCTTTCTGTCATCTTTGGAAAAGTAAAAGTAAAGTAACCTAAATAATAAACTAAAGTCTCCTTTTATAGTTGGCCCAAAACAATAAGACTCCAAAACGTAAAGCTGATTTCCGTTTGCACCGTCTGCTGTTCGCTGGTCCGGACAAGCAATTACATTGGCCGGACCAGAAAAACAGCTTTGTTCATATCGTGCCCAGCCTTGGTTGTCTGGACCAACCATGCCTTGGTCCGGACCAGCGAGACCAATCTTCACCTTTTCGCTCCTCTTCTCATCGTGGATCCTTCCGGAACATCCTTAACTCATGATTATTACTCCAAATTCTTTCCGAATGCTCCGTAAGCCCTGAAACAACATAAACCAATTAAAGCTCGTTAAATAACATTAGATAGGACCTACAAAACTTAAGTTAATGGCAATAAACGGGTGTTTTTCAGCACCTATCAGGTCTAATTAGAGATCATAATTAACGGGAATTTTCTGGCAAGTTTTCAACACCATATTGGCTTGCGCTTCGCTCTGGCAACAGAGTTATGGGGCGTGATAGGATGGATTAACTCTAGCCAAAGAACACAGTTTGTCCCGGATCCAAATCAGTTTGGATAACACTTCTATTGTTAAAATTCTTAAGGGTCAACACAACTGCTAATCATATCCTTTTTACAACTTGATTGGTGAATGCATGTGGCTCTTATCACAATTTCAGTCGGTGGAGCTGAGATATGATCCACGGGAAGCGAACAAAAGTGCGGACTTGTTGGCAAAAGAAGTTCTAATTAAATATGTTGTTGGGTTTAATTTCTCTTTGTTGTCCCCGTTGTATTGTTATTTCAATTACAAGAAGATTTTGACCGGGTTATATAATCCACTTATTTTTTAATTCGTAATAGAAATCGTATTGTTTGCACCCAAAAAAAGAAAAAGAAAAGCAAAGAAGGGTCTCTTCTCCCAAGCATTGGTTAATCCTTCTGACACCAAATTTTGCCCCATCATCCACCGCAGCAATTATCTCCCGGTCGAAACAAAGATTTCGTTTGTATTCGAAACCCTATGAGACACCGTTCGACGAAGCTTTCTGATTCATTGCTCCGGTTTGCGAAAAAGATTGAGCTTAATTAGCATCACAAAACAATGCGTTTCGGTAAGCGATAAGGGCCTGTCCGTGGCAGCCTACGACAATTCCTTCCAGCCACACCGCGGCAAATGCATGTGCCAGGCCCCTTATTTTGCTTCTTAATTTTGAGCCATACATATCAATATATTTTTTGGGGGTACATCTTAGATATAAATATTCTACTACTACTATATTAGGTATTGTATTCTACTACCATAAATATTCTACTCTATACGTATTAAATATTATACCAAGTACTAGTATCTAAGTTGAAATACGCTAGACAGGTGGGTCTTGGGTGTGTTTGTCTCTTTTTTCGGTTTTTTGGGCCGGGTTGGCTTCTTGTTATCCATGGGTGGTTTTTCCCTTATTGGTTCTTAGCGGTATGGCATATGATTGTCGGAGTTCTCTTTGCTCTGTTTTGATGCCTCATGCTATGGATCCTTTTAATCTTTGTAATCTGTTTTCAAAAATTAATAAATTTTCTTTGCTGTTAAAAAAAAGTTGAAAAAAGACAGGAAATAAGGCAACGTGGGTTCGATCCCCACTTTTAGCCCATTAAGGCAGTGCTAGCTTCAGGGGATGGTCAATTGTGGAGGGAAAAAAAAAACAGAAGGGAGCCATAGCACTCTCTCTCTCATCCCGACCAAATTAAAAAAATCCCGAAAGCCTTGGCGGGAAAAAAGCCGCTTTCTCTCCTCATTCCTTCAACAAACCAGACCGTAGATAAGAAATCTAATTTTGATTTATAAAATCGACCATAAATAAGTTTAAAATTAAACTATCAATGACCGTTTATTTTATAAATTAAAATTCAATTTTTGATGTACTTATCAATGTCTGATTAACCTCATTTTTTTTTGCGTGAATGTACCATTTTGCATACCCTATAATATGAATGATTTAGATTACTGGAAAAAAAAACGCAGTTTGAGTTAAAAAAAAAAACACTAAATAACAGGACATTAATTTCAGAAAAATGCTAGAGAACCAATATCACAGCAGCTTGATAGAGCCTTTGTTCCTCCAAGTCTAACCGGATAAACCTGTTCAGGACTCCATGTGCACTCCCACAATTTTGATAACCACCACGGGATTAATTAACCAATTCCTTGATTATAAAACCATTTATTATAGCTATATCTTCATTGAACACACAGGCAAAGTGGTTACTGCATTCGTATAAACGCTGTTGTAAAAGAGGATTGTCAAGAGAAGCCACTGCTAGTGCAGTTGGTTGTCTCTTTTTCCCCCTCTGTAGAGCTCTCAGTTCGAGCTCCATGAGAACACCCCACTAACCTCTGCTAACTATACAATATTGGCAAAAAAAAAAAAAAACTATCATCAAGTTTAACACCTGCTTCAATCGAGTCATTAAGGTCTATAGATCAATTCGTGTTTTCTCTAACTTCCTTGGGAGCAATGTTGTTATGGGTAGCATTCAAAATATTCTCAAAAGAGTCTGGTCCTACTGGCCCATTCATGAGTCCACCTAAATGTTTGAGAATCAGTTTGTAGGCCCATATTAACTACTTCTAATAAGTACTCCTGGCTTAGCCCGAATCATATTATCAAGATTAGGTGATTCAAAACATGGACTCTTCGACTTCCCCATATAATATGCCCTTCAAAGAAAGAGCCTGCCCGGCCCCTAGGAACTTGCACCTGGCTAAGGCCCCTTTCATTCGAAGCAGGAGCTTCTCCATGCACCTTCTCTTTATGGACCGATTGGGCATTCACTATAAGTTTATACCCAATACCAAAGGTTGTTTATCCAAGTCATCAGGCCTGTCAACATCTTCTCCATTTTTGGTTTACGTGGACTTAGGTAATTTACTGCCATCCATCCACTGCACCATCCTCTACATTTTTTATGAGACTCACTCCGGCTCCGAAAAAAATACAGAAAAATATCCATAAATTTTAGAATAATATTTTATGGAACCCTGGAAAAAAATTAGCTCCAAAGAATATCGGTAAGTATTATTTTTTGATTTGTAGGGACAAAACTGTTTAACTGTATAGTTTCGCTCCTACGAATCAAGAAATAATACTTACCGATATTTGTTGGAGCTGATTTTTTTTACAGAGCCCCATAATATATTATTTTAAAATTTATGAATATTTTTTTGTATTTTTTTGGGATCCAATGTGAGCCCTACAAAATATGTAGTGGATGATGTAGTGGTTGGATGTAATGTACCTAGACTTATTGTTATTGTTAACGGAACCAACTTAATTTGCCCAAACATTTCCTTGATTTCTTTCAATTCTCATTGGAAGGGGCGCCGTTGCACTCTTCTTCGAAACCTTCACTTGATGACACCCCTTACTATAATGCTTATCCATTCATCTATTCCTTTTTTTTTTTTTCAACAATCCGTATAGCTATCACCATTCTGCCAACATCTAGGCTAGGGATAATGCAAGCAGTGTTCTTCGTTAAGAGCAATGGAACCACCAGAAGATTCCTCAATCCTTTTGAAAGTAGATTGACACTACACCTTAAGAGATGCACGCCCCTGCATTTTAGCCAGACCAATTTTGAAGTGATAGCTGCTTCGCTATTCCAATGCTGAAGTGAACTGAACCACCCTTTAGCCAGAGGATTTAGCTAGTTCTGCACTCTTGTCTTCCTTACACTGGAAAATAATAGTCATAAATAAACATCCCATACTGTAAAGCAACACCTTGGAAGTTAGCCTCAGAAAAGGCCTTTTAAATTAGCTTTACTCTTTTGTTGTTTGTTTCCTAGTTGGTCTAGGGTCTCTTTGGCACTATTAGTAGCACTGTAAGCCTTAGGGAAGTTAAAGTTGGTGGATGTTTTGATTGAACAACCCTCAAATAGTAGTAAAGCAGTCCATGCTTACGTTATATGATCGGAGCAAAGATTTAGATGTATTTGTGTAAAAATAAGAGAAACAAATATATTTGTTACTCAAGTGAAAGAAGAATAGTACTCCAATTGTTACTTTTGTGTGTTTTTGCACCGCTTTAAGTTTTAGGTTCTCAAACAATCAAACATATATTGGTTAGACTTAATTATTTTGTATTGTTAGGCTATAATATTTTGTGTCCAAATTTAGTTGGACTTTTATATTTTAACCTTACACAAGTAGCTTAGCGCCAACTATACTAAGGAAAACTTAATTTATATCTATAACAAAATAAAAAAATTTAGTGCTTTTTTTGAACCTAGAGGCTGGGTTACTCGTGGACATGCGACAAATTAAGCATCTTGCACGTATTCGTAATTAACCAACGCTTGCCCAGAGGCCAACTATATATACTAATTAATCCAGAACTTATCAAAAAAAACTACCCAAGCAAAAACCACAATAAAATTTTAAACAAATCAAACAACCTCGAGGATTCTAGGGAGATTGTATAGGCAATGTCGACTTTGTTAAATATATTTAATAATCAAAACCCATATTTTTAGCTTAAAAAGGTCATAAATTATTTTTTGAACTTTGGCTACGCTGCTCGACTAATAATTATGTTACTTTAAAGAGCTCTCTCATAGTCTCAATTTCATTCTCCTATGACCTAACCTTATGTTTTATCATCAAAGATGATAAATTTTTGTATGTAATATATATGTATGTATCATGTATGTATATGGAGAGAGAGAGAGAGAGAGAGAGAGAGAGAGAGAGAGAGAGAGAATTTACAACCATTCTTTTTTGCATTAATCTGAACAAGAACTTTGACTTATAGAGTTTGTTCCAGAAAATTTCCCGTGTGGAACAACTATCAACCAAACGTGCACTAGAACACAAAAATGAACTTTTTTTTTTTTTGCAAAATCATTTACGAATTGATTTCTACACTTTTTTTTTTGGATTTTAGTGTTGAAAATATATTTATTTATTTGCTAAAAGACAAAAAAGAGAGTGGGAATCTCAAAAAGGGAGTGTAGAAATTAATTCCCAATCGTTTTACATGAAATGAATTTTATGATGGAAAATATTTTATTTTTGAAACAAACGGAGCCGAATTCCGAAAGAATATTAGACTTCAAATTGGTGGGGTAGGATCCCATCCAGTCTCACTAGGTCTAATTTCATCCATTTTGCGGTCAAGATTTACTCTACAAAATCATATTGATCTGAATGGCTAGCATTTTGCCACGTAATGGGAGATCAGCTAGCTGTCCCAACGGGACGGAAGTGGCTCCCAACAAAAGGGAGTCTCACCTTTTATTTCTTAATCCTCGTTTGCCATAGCAAAAATACACAATTCCAGATAATTTATTTTTTTGGGCTATTTTTGTGTCTCACAAAAATGATTCAAATCACCCATCATTCTTAAAATGTTTTTCATGGGTTCATGAAAAAAAAGCGTAATATGATATCTGATATTGATAGGTGCTTTTCATAATTCGTAGGGCGAAACACTAAATTTCATATTAGTATTTTTTATTTTTTGTAGAGCCTATTTCAGATTCTACAAATATAATTCAAACCTCTCATTATTCTCAAAAATATTTTTCATGGGTTCTTGCAAAAAATTATCTTAATTTGATATCGATAGGGGCTTTTACAAAATTTCTTGGGGAGTATGAATTCTGAAAAAACTCCTACCGATTTCAAATTCGGCTAATTTTTTTGCAGAAACCATAAACATTTTTTACGAATAATGAGTGATTTGAATCATCTTACATACCGATGTCTTCCAACATTACCGACCTTTAAATAAAATATCGGTCCTTAGAATAGGAGCCCCAAAAGTCAATATGGAATTTTATTTTTGCTATGTCAAACGGGGATTGAGCAAATAAAAGGAGGCACCGTTTCTCTTGTTGGCAGCAGCAGTTTCCTTTGGACAGCAGACTCCCCATTACGTGGCAAAATGCTAGGCATTGATATTAATGTTATTGTGTAGGGTAGATCTTGGCCACAAAATGGATGAAACTGGACCTAAAGAGACTGGATGGGATCCTACCCCCAAATTGGTACGGTGAAGTGCGTGGTGATCATATATATATATATATATATATATATATATATATATATATATATATATATATATATATATTAGCTTGAATATATCGTTGGAAATCGTGAGGGAAAATGTGAAAACTGCATAAAAAATCATGTCAGATCTACATATTTGTTTATCGGATCGAATTCTTCAAGTTTCTTCATTCGATGCCCACTTAATTTAATTCGAATGTGGAAAATGGAGCACCAAAGGAAAAGTCAACTGTTTCGAAGTGTACAACTCGAATTTTCCTCTTTCTAATTAATTAAAAGTCCAAATAGGGTAACATGTATATGTGCAAATCACCAAATTCAATACGAATTTTTTGGCATGTGATTCAAAGATATTAATGGGGTTGGTTTGGTTCAGGCTAACGAACTTTTCTGGTACAATATTTTTCCGTGGAAAAAAGTTAAAGTACCATATAAAAACGGCTAATTAAATGCCATACATGTTCTAAATGGTCAAAATACCATTTCAAAAGACAAGAATGCACCTGCAGGTCGAATGGCCTCGATATGCCTCCACATTTTGAAATTACCAAACACGACTTCATATGCAAAATTAATGAACAAAATTCCTGCATTTATTAAATGGTTAGCAAAACCCTGCAATAATTTTGCAGAAATTCCAACAAAATTAGTGAAAGCAATTAGGGACTGCATTTATTAAATGGTTAGCAAAACCCTGCAATAATTTTGCAGAAATTCCAAGAAAATTAGTGAAAGCAATTATGGGGGCATGCAATTGGTACAGCGCCGACTCGTATTCGTGTCCTCTAACTATAGAACTTTGTTGGGTGGCAGTTCCGGGGGGTTTTCCACTGGTGTTGTTGGGTAGCAACTCCGGTTGCTTATCTGTTGGCTTGTCGATCGAGATTGTTTCATATGAGGTCTAGTCTTTGGATTGTTTTCCCGCCGTCGTGGTTTCTTGTTCCATTATTTTGGGACGAGTCACATCCTTTTTGTAATGGTTTTTTGGTGATCGATTTATAATATCAATTGTTATTGTTGTGGCAAAAAACAAACAAACTCTAGAATTGTCTTCTAATTATCTCAATTCTAGTTAAACTATCGTGTTTTCAATTACCCAAGATAAAAAAAAAAAAATTATTGTGTTTTCGGAGGCATAAATCATTTTCCTTTGTCAATTTAAAATTTATCCAACTAATGTCAACCAGATTTAAGCATAATAGGAAAATGTATTTGAACACTAATCCATTTTATTAAATAAGAAAAAAATCTGAATCTTATTTTGGTAGTTCTCAAAATTAGTGAACAAAAAGATCATAATAACCAAAAAAACAAAACAATAGTCTGTGCTGATTTCAAGATGTGATTTACAATTTGTACAATAACTCAATTCTTTGAAGTTCTCGTACCGCACTTTAAACATGTCACTGTGACTGCCAGTGGCGGAGTCAAAATTTTTACTCTGGGAGCCGATTTTGTAGACATATTTTTAATTGGATTGTATATTTATTATATTACAAAAATTTTATTTTCTACTACATTACATTTGTACATTGAAATGATTATAATCTAATGCAGTTAAAGTATACTAATCATTTTATTTTTTTTCTTTACGCTACTTCAACTGTCACGTGCTTGTTTTTTATTTATGAAAGAAATTGAAAAATAAAAATGTAAAATAGCAAATTTTTTATCAAATCAAACATAATTATTAAGATTATAAGTAGCTATACACGAATAATTATCAATAACATTCAAAATTAGGTGTATGCAAAATAAAATTTTTTAAACTCGGCAGCTTGTGGGGGGGTCCTCCAAACCCCAACATAGCTCCGCCACTGGTGACTACCCATTCGTAATTTGGATTGACGCATCCATTCTGAACTATGCGACTTAAAAAATTTCCATTTAACTCCCATACTTCCGGATTGTTTCATTTTTGATTTTCTTGTTGGTGCAAGAAATAACTGTGCCGAACCGTCTAACTTAGCAGGGCGAAGATGTTGGAGCTGCTACTCCAACAAGGAAGAAAAAACTAACTATTGAAACAATTGTTTCAAAATCTTGCATTTGGGATTACTACAATACTATCACTTTAATTGAAAAGAATAAAGAATACCCATGAGCTTATAATTTACAAAATTACGACGCAAGAAAAGAAAAAACGTAAGAACGCATTCTCATGAGTTTGATTGAAGTCAAGGAAGGTCGTCGACACAATCAAGCTCATTGCATAAACCTTGGCTGATAGCATTCTGGGGAAAATCCTTGAGGAAACCGTTCATAGTCGGTGCAGTAATCGTAGATCATGTAGTTATCCTCCACCCAAGCGAGTTCCTGCAGGATTTCGGTGTCCAACTCTTCGGCTCCCAATGCCTCAATGCTGGTTATTGAACTGTTAGAACTGGAGGAACCACATGAAGTTAATCCGGACGAGTCTTCACATGAATTTACGATAAAATTCTTAAAGGAAGTGACGAAAGGAGCATCTGCCCAATCGATCTTAACTCTCCCACCTTCCGTTGCCCAACTATCCCCATCCCAGACGCTCGAGTAGATATTCATCGGCTGGCTATTCGGGAATGGAACACCGATGGCTTCGTTATTGTTGAATACCCTTATTGGGATTTCATTAACCATCAAACTGGACATGGAAAGCATCGTAACATTATTAGAAAAAGTGGCTAAGAAGCTAAGACCAGTGAAAACATCAAATCAATGCAAAATGATGTGGAGCATATTATCTCGAAGGTCATAGATAGATGTAATGTTTAAACATATGAGAGGTGAGAATAGGCTGCATTACACGATGCGCAAGGAATTCCAAACGACTGAGAACTTGTGGTACTCTGTTGTGGGATCGAACCAGAGATAAAACTGTTGTTCCCGGCCGCCTGTGCCATTGGCAAAAATATTGGTATGACATATGTATGGTTGTCCGGTCACATTGCCTAAAAATTCAAAATCGATCTCATCATGATATGGTCCTTGAGAGGATAACTGCATAGAAAGAAGAAAGTCACAATAGGTAAATATTACATTGGTCAAGCTTGTGGGAAAGATAGGTTTGCAATTTAGGCTTAGATCTGATATGCAAAGCTACAGTTGGTAGAAGATTTGGAACTTACATAGGATGTTGTGACAGTGCCGGCGGAGTTGTTAGGAACAAGCATGATATGCATGTCGAACCTTCCGAATAAATATGTGTTGTAGGATTGGAAACCACAGCCAGAGGAGTTGTATAAAGACATCGTGAGAGATTTGCCGCTGTCGGATACATTAGCGTTTTGATTGCCCCAATAGAATTCGACATCTTGGTAGAAGTTCACAGTTGAGTCAGCCATTACACTTGCCGTGAACATTAGAACAAGAAGCAATACAGAAGAGGAAAGGGAGGACATTGGAGAGAGAGAGAGAGAGAGAGAGAGAGAGAGAGAGAGAGAGAGAGCAGTGGAGTGTATGTGTGTTTTATGGTTTGAGTCGGTGACTATGCTAATTAAGGAGGAAGCATCCTGAAGACGTTGACGTACAGTTATATAGACCAGACTATGGTCGAGCACTCCTTCGCACGTTGCTTTATAACCTGCCTTTCTTGCTCTAGTTGCCTTAAGGCTTGTCTTTCTTTCAAAACCTTGTTACTTTTTGTCTTATACCAAAGCTCCTCGATCTACAAGGGGAAGGTGTATTCTGGACATATAGTTTAAAAACCCAGGGTGTGTGTGGTGCACTTGTGCACATCATGCATGCTGTAAATAGTAGATTGCGTAGCAGTATATGTGTGGCGGTAACTAAAAAAATTATCGAATTGATGATTAGTGGGAATCGGGTGTGGTGGACGTAAAATTATTTAAATTATTTTTGGCTCCAAAGCATTTGTAGAGACTGTAGTGGTCGTATAGTAGATAAAAAATCAGATACAAAGCGATACCTAGCTGGAACCGGCTAAAACGGGGTGTGAATTTTGGGTAGCCCTACTATAGCGGTGTATAGCAGTACTATCTGAAATATCGCTACGTAGCGGCTGGTTTTTAAAACTTTAGTTGGACATGTTTTAATTGTCAGGAGCAAATAGTTGGTGGTTTAGGGCCACCGCCACTTGGTGCTGAAATACTACTCTTTCCATCACATATTTTTTTGTATTCAAGCACTTTATACAGGGACTACATAAATGTGTGATAGAGAGTAGTGTGAAGACACCACGTGATAGTGCCTAAGACCACTGAAAAAGTTTTCACTTGTTTGAGAAAACTTGAGACAAAACAAGTTTACGCATTTCATGCGGCGCATAGCATTCCCTGGTGTAAGTTTATTCTATTATATTTTATGTAACATTTAAGAGAATCTCCATTGGTTTTCCGAATTTTACGTGCAAAAATAGTGTCAGTAAAACTATGCATTAAAATAAAAAAGGGTCCCAGTGGTTTCCGTGAATTTACGAGCTAAAAATAATTGTTCGTTAAATTGTGAATTTAAAAAAAAGATTTTGATTTTTCGCGCTCTACTTTGTTCATAAAGTTACTATTAACTTCACGTTAAAAGTGGAGTGCCATCAGTAAAAATTGGAGCGCAAAAATCAGTTTCCTTAAAAAAAAAAAAAGGTGTCTTATATTTTTTTTTATCAGCGTCTTATATTTATTTTGTTAAGGTATCGCTAACTAGTTTTTTTTTCTTTTTCTGTTTTTGATAGCCAGGTATTTGAATGGCGTGTTATTTTTCTCTTCAATTTCCAAAAAAACTTTCTGAAATTAATGTCAAAATTGAAAAGAGGGACATTTACATTTTCTTAAGAGTTGAAATTGAGTTAAAATAGATGGTATCCACTTATTAGTTATTATCTATATGGACAAAGTTACCAGAAAATATAATAAAAAGTAAAATAGCATATTAGATGACTAGTTAAAAACATATTAGCTAGAGAGCAACTAGCTATGAAATTTGGTGAATTTTTCGTCGGGTGCATGAAGAACTAATGAGAGTTTTTACTGTGTATGATTGATTAATTACAGTACTGGTATGAATTCATTGTTCAGTCTATTCAATTTGGGTTTTAAGGAAGATTTTTAGAGTAATGAGTGGAGAAAGATAGATAAAAAATTATTGAAGACCGTGCCTAGGGTTTTGGCCTTGTTCCACTAACACTTTTTAAAAATTTTAGAAAAATGCATGTTTTTTTACTCTTTTTTTGTGTGCTTAAAAGTGTTATTTTTTAAAATATTTGGGTAAAAGTAAAAAAAATTACTTTTTCGATTAATAATTCATAAAAATTTAGTGCAAATGCGAATTTTTTTAAATATGTACGAAACGTGTATTTCTTGTAAAAATTAAAAAAGCGTTCGCGGAACAGGACCTCTAAAACGAACAAGGTCAATTAAGTACATAATAAGTGAGTTGATTACCCCAATAGAATTCGACATCTTGGTAGAAGTTGGCAGCTGCGTCAGCCATTAGCCGGTGACTATAGCATTACAAGGAAGAAGCATCTTTTCCTAATGAAAAGACGTTGACGTACTATATATGTAGACTAGACCGAGGTAGCGATTGCATGGGTTGGCGTGCGTTGGACATGTCTCGTTTCATTGGTTAGAAAATAATTAGGGAAAATTTATTGTAAACCCTTCAACTTTCAGCCGATTCGAAAAAAAATACCTAAATTTTTACCAAGGACAAAAAGACACTTTAACTTACCATTTCATTAATAATTTGGTACCTGCCGTCTGATTCCGTCAATTTATAACGGATAGAGCTAACAAAAGGCGTTAACCTTTTTTTTTTCCCCCCTTTTTACTTCCAAAAATTAGAGTTTAAATTAAATTTAAAAAGATGGTATCCACTTATTGCTTATTATCTATACAGCCTAACTTACCTGAAAACTTGATAAAAAGTAAAACTAGCATATTAGATAACACACTCTTCGGCTAGTTTAGTATTTACTAACATTTTTTTTTTCCGGCAAAAGTAACATTTGATCAAGGGAAAAAGGGATGGAAATCCAACAAAAAATTGGACAAAATAGCCAGTTGTGTCAAGCCCAAACACACCTAAAGGGCCGAACCCCTATACACCCGAGGGCCTAAAATGCCAAAATACAACACTAAAAGTTCTAAACATCAAAAGGCCAAAAATACCCAAATACAACAATGAAAGCTCAATCTGAGAAAATCCTAAACCTAAAACCTAAACCTAGTTTTCCTGTGCAACTTCAACCCGCCACTGATCACTTGGTTAACAGCACCCAGCAGCAAACAACATCGGATCTCCTCCTCCAAGAGGCACCACAGCACCACTGACAAACCCCTTGGAGAAGAAAGATGCGACAAATGGCCACCCACTACCACAGAAGCTCACCATTGCCATTAGGCAAGAACCGCAGATGCCCAACAGTAAACACGGCGTGCCATCCAGTCTTTCAGCACTGCAAGACCAGCCGTTAGGCAGAAGCCTGGTAAACCCAATAGTAAACCGAAGAGGGGAACCAAATGGAGGGAGAAAATAGGAGAGAAAGCAGAGGCAAAATAGAAGAAGAGATCAAGACAGGGGAAGAAAGGAGCACAGGAAAACGAGGAAGGGGGTCAGCAAAAGAGAAGAGAAAGAGAGAGACAAGAGGAACTGAATAATCATACTGTTGTCGCTCTCGTCGCCGTTCGGGACCCCTGAAAATGACCGCCAAGTAACCACCAAATCGGCACCCAAAAACGACTAGGAGAGAAAGCTGAATCTCGAGAATGCCATAACCCCAGTACCAACCACCAACAACGCCGCCTCCCACTGCCTCGATACAATCGTCGATAGGATTTTATGAATAAAGAGAAAGAGAGAAGATCAGAAGCGAAGGGAGACAATGGGGGGGAGGAAGGGGAAGAAGTGCCCTGGGCGAAGAGGGGAGAGGTGGCGCAACACCCCCTGAAGGGAAGCCCTAGCTGAAGTTAGAGGAGAGAGGGAGGAGCGTTCTGTTTCTTAGAGAGAGGCTAATGGCCTGTCTCTTGTTGAATTACGTTTTTTTTTTGGTCAAAATTATAACAGCCATATATTGATACAAATTAAACAAAACATCAAAAAAGATGATCATCTCGCCCTAAAGAGCGCAATAACCACGAAGGAGGTCTAGCTTCCCAAGTCTTGGAACCAGAACCTCGCACATCATGACTTGCTAATGTATCAGCCACCACATTAGCTGATCTTCTCACAAATTGGAATAAGCAACTCACAAACCGTCTCGCCAATCCACGGATATCTTCGATTATCACTTCCACATCAATCGGGTATAGTATATCCCTGTTCAAAATCCGAACAACCTGTTATGAATCTCTCTCGACCACGATAGTACCTATGCCCAAGGTGTGCCCAAATTCCATAGCCGCTCGCCTAACCCCAGCCTCCGTGCACAAAGCAGAGCCCATCACCCCCAAATTAACTGCTCGAGCAGCAACAAATCTGCCAGATGCCGTGTGCACCACGATTCCTACACCAGCTGGACCTTCTCCTGACGAATTCCCTAGCCATGCTCCATCCACATTGATCTTGACACACCCATGACCTAGCCGTTCCCAGTAGCCTCTACTTCGCTCCGAACTCATAGCTTGATGTCGAATCTCCACCTGTTCCCCTAATTCAGTTGCTTGACAATACTCCACCGCATCATGCACATGCAGCCTTATAAATGGCAGATTGAGGTTCATACATTTGCCATTTATGCATCTTTTCGTTATGACACTTCCAAATTCTCCATAAAATAAAAATCGCCAAAGTAATCATCTGCTTCCAGTTTTCCTCACCTTTCCATCTTTCGATCAATTTATCAAACCACATCAAAATTGATTCCTGATCGGGCATTACTGGAACACAACCTATCGGCGATGTTTGCCACATAATCTGAGCAAACCGGCATTCAGCACAAATATGGGGAAAAGTTTCACAATCACCCTCACAGTTAACGCACAACAATTCCTCTGTAACTCTCCTCCGAAACAAGTTCTCCCTAATTGGAAGAACTCCATGAACACATTTCCACACAAAATGCTTTAGTTTATTAGGGATTGGAAGAGCCCATACCTTATTCCACACTTTTTTGTTCGCCTCTCTCGTGCTAGATTCCCCACTGTCGGCTCTTCTTTGCTTAAGCATTAATGCAGATTCATACACCGAACTCACCGTATATAACCCGTTACTCGTGTAGTGCCATACCAATTTATCCCCCATATCCGATCTCGACAATGGAATTGCCTCAATCGCCATTGCATCCTCGTTTGCAAAAACTGCCCTCACCACATCCATCTTCCATTCGTGAGTCGCCGGGTTGATAAGTTCACTCACTCTCATATTCATCCCCATTGCATTAATTCCTCTGAGCCGAAAACCACTAGTTTTTGGCAGCCACGGATCTTGTCCCGCCCTTACCCTCCTTCCATTCCCAATCCTCCAACGCATGCCTTCCATTAGCACTTTCCTCCCTTCCAAAAAACTACGCCACATCCACGAGGGATTCGACCCAGCCTTCGCTTCAAAGAACGAAGAGTTCGAAAAATATTTAGCTCTAAGTACCCGTGAGAGTAGAGAGTTCTCATCCAATAATAGTCTCCAACCTTGCTTAGCCAAAAGAGAAAGATTAAAGCATGAAAGGTCCCGAAAACCCAATCCCCCTCCTGACTTCTTCTCACAAAGTTTATCCCATGTCATCCAATGCATCTTTCTTTTTCCCGCACTCTCCCCCCACCAAAAAGATGCCATTATAGCGGAAATCTCTGAACAAAGACTCTCTGGAATTTTAACACAAGACATCACATAAGTCGGGAGAGTCATTGCCACCGATTTGAGTTTTACCTCATGGCCCGCCTGATTAAGAATAATACCACTCCAATCATCAATTCTAGTTATCATTTTATCCTTTAAAAATGCAAACATTGCACGTTTAGACCGACCTATATCAGCCGGTAGCCCCAAATAATTTCCCAATGTAGCATCTCTCTTGACCTCCATAACATGACATAGATTATCCCGAATCTGATGCGGTGTGTTTGTACGTTAGATCCAGCTAATTTTGTAGTTACTAACTTATTGCAAGAATTAGTTAAGAAAAACATTACAAAGAAACTAGCTAAGAATTTGGTCACGACTTTTTTGTGGGATTGAAAGAACTAATGAAATTTCTGACTCTATATGGTTGATGATGGAGCTTAATTACATTTGTATCAATTCAATATTCATACAATTGTACAAATTCATTATTGGTTTGGTTATCTCTGTGTCCGTTGTGATGTCTCGTGTTTAATTTGTTACGTTTTAATCTTCGTGGAGTAATTTGTTTCCAACGACTAATGAAATATTTTTTGCTCTTAAAAAAAAAATGAAACCATTATTGGAGTGTCTTGGTGTTTAAGTGGAGTCTCTAGGTGTTTTATTCCTTGGTATGCAGATTGGAATAAACTATTGTATGAACAGGGAATCAGCTGGTTGCCGACCAAAAAAAAAAAGAAGAAAGAAAGTGGAATCTGGTTGTGTGTGAATCTAGGTTTTTCTTGGTGTTCCCTCACTAGTTTATAGGAGGGTAGTTAAGATATTTGAAGAAAAAAAGTCGTAGTTTATGAAATACAGGAGTACCGTTTTAATAAATGTATTTAATAGAGACATCAGAGGAAGTGCCGATACAAAGAAAGAGGAATCCAAAAATCACTCTCCAACCAAAAGTGTGTGCTGATTTCGAGATTGACTTTCAATTTGAACAGTCACCCAATGTTTTGCCGTTTTCTTACTACTTTCAACTTGTTAGAGTGACTACTCAATCTTAAAATGGTTCGGCGACTCATCCATTTTGAATTAGAAGAAATTAAATAGGCATTATATTTTGAAGACTTATTTAGATGTCCATCTGAGAGGAAGATTTGACAGATAGGAGAGAAAAATTGAGATAAATTATGAAAATTTGGAGAAATAAATATTTAGAAAATTACAGTAGATAAAGGGTGATTTGGGATTTATTTGAAATTGAAGATGCCAACTTAATTATTTAAACCAATTAGGATGGAGACTTAAGTAGGAGATAGGACCCCTATTTAAGCCCCCCTTTGAATTATGCGACTTTAAAGTTTTCTAATTTTTTTAACAACAAAAAAAAGGATTTTATTAATCTCATATTATGTTGAATGTGACTTTTAAAGTTTAGCAAAAAAAAAAGGGCATTAAAGCTTCCAAAATGCTAGAGGCACATCAACCACACCTCTCTGACATACAGGTGGGTTCTATTGGAACGGAACTTACCTGTATGTGAGAGGGGTGTGATTGATGTGTCTCTAAGGTGATGTGTCCCTAACACCTCTCCTTAAAGTTTTCCATTCAACTCTCATATTTCCGGATTGCCCTTTTGATTTTTTTATTTTTGCTATAAATAACTTCACCTAACCTTCTACTTAGCATGGTGAAGATGCTGAAGCAGCTATCCCAATAAGGAAGAGAAATTTTAATTATTGAAAAAATTGCTGCAACATCTTGCATTTGCAATTAGTACAACAGCACTTTAATTGAAAAGAATAAAGAATAATGAAGAACACACGCCATCGTTGCTTGAAATCAAGAATCAAAGGTCGATTGACACAGGCTCATTGCAGAAACCTTGGCTGATTGCATTCAGCGGGACATCCTTGGGGAAACCGTTTGTAGTCGGTGCAGTAATTGTAGATCATGAAGTTGTTCTGCACTGACAAGAGCTGTGCCTGTAATCCGACGTCTAGCTGTTGGGTTAGCCATGGGGCAGTGCTAGAGGAACCAGAACATGATGAAGTTGATCCAGATGAGTCTTGACATGAATATACTTCCAAATTCTCGTAGGAAGCAGTGAATGGAGCGTACGCCCAATTAGTCTTCACGCTCCCACCTTGCGTTGCCCAACTATCGCCGCACCAAATGCTCGAGTAGACATTCATCGCTTGGGTATTTGGGAATGGAACACCGATGGCCTCGTTATTGTTGAATACCCTGATTGGAGTTTCATCAACCATCAAACTGGACATACAAAGCATCATCGTACAAGTATTAGAAAGTGGCTAATTAGTAAGATATATCATGACCAGTGAAAACAAGAGTCAATGCAGAATGGTCGAGAAATCGCAATGGAATTCTAAGAAAATGCCACATTATTCTGCATAGAAACTTTTATTGTTCGTAATGTTTACACTTATGAGAGGTGAGGATAGGCAACATTACATGATGAGTCGGGGATTCCAAATGATTGTGTACTTGTGGTAATTTGCAGTGGGATCAAACCAGAGATAAAACTGTTGTTCCCGGCCGCCTTGACCTTTGGCGAAAATATTGGTATGAAGAATATATGGTTGTCCAGACACATTGCCTAGAAATTCAAAATCTACCTCATCATGATATTGTCCTTGAGAGGATATCTGCATAGAAAGAAGAAAGTCATGAATAAAAATATATATAAAAAGAGAAAGGAACTCAAATTGATGGTAGTGGAGAAATGGGCAGCTTACATAGTACGTGGTGACAGTGCCGGCGGAGTTGCCAGCAACAAGCTTGATATCCATGTCGAACCTTCCGAAGAAAAACCCGTTTTTGGATTGGAAACCACAGCCCGAGGCGTTTACTAACGACATCGTGAGAGATGTGCCGCCATCGAGTACATTAGCGAGCTGATTGCCCCAGTAGAAGTCCACATCTTGGCAGAAGTTCAGAGCTGATGAGTCAACCGTTACACTTGCCGTGATCATTAGAACCAGAAGCAATACAGAAGAGAAAAGGGAAGACATTGGAGAGAGAGAGAGAGAGAGAGAGAGAGAGGATTGAATGTCTGTTTGATGGTCTGAAGGTTGGGGTTTTATACATATACGAGAGGATGGTAATGATTGAGCCGGTGAGTAGATTATGCTGGGGAGGAAGCATCGTAAAGACGTTGCAAGTACAGGTAGACTAGAGCGTGTCGGGATTGCATTAACTGTTTGGTGCGTTGGACTTGGTAATTAAGTTTAATTTAGAAGTAAGTATTAGTGGCATCGGAGCAGCAGCGCACGTGATGCTGCAACACTCTTTTTTCACACATTTTTGTGGGGGTCAAAGTCTTTGGGATTGAACCCACGGAAAAAATGTGGTGCAGAAAGGAATTGGGATGCTACGTAGCGGTACCCTATAATTACTGGTGCAGAAAAGAATTGGGATGCTACGCAGCGGTGCCCTATGATTACTGGATAAATTTTCCAGTCAAACCTGAGACGAAACAAGTTTACGCGTTGTGTGGGGGCTATAACGTTTCCTGGTGCAACTATCCTATTTAATTTAATTTTTAATTCAGCATTTGATTGTGAGAATCTCCAGTGGTTTTCCGAAATTTACGTGCTAAAATAAGAGTTAGTTGAACTGTGCATTAAAATATACTTATGACTTGGTGGTTTTCATAATTGTTAGTCAAACTGTGCATTAAGATAAAAAACGGGTCTCAATATTATTTTGTTCAGAAATGCTACCGGCATATCAAAGTGACACACATTTTGCTTCACCAGCTAAGTTGGCGCTCAACCCATTTTAAAAAAACAAAAAAAGCTCAAAACAAAAGCTATCGACTTCATGTTTCTCTCCCACCCAAACCCAAAGAGAGGGAGAGAGGAGGCCGAGCACACCACCAAACCCTAGCCGGCTAACACCACCACCACTGGCGACCCCCACCACCATCAGCTCCTCCCCCAGCACTGACATTTACTGGTGGTGAGGAGAGTATGGGTGGGGTGGAGATGAGGTGGCGGACTCTACATTGAGTTAGAGAAGGAAATGATGCAAGGAGAAGAAGAAGTAGTAGCAACATTTTGAGACGAGTTTTTGAGGTTTGAGGCAAAAGAAGTGGTGGAGACAAGGACGATAGTTATAGGCGTAGGCGTGCATGGGTGAATGGTGATTAGTTGTGTAACGCCCCTGAATTTTGGTCAATGAATTTTTTATTAAATATTTGAATTTTATTTGAATTACTTATTTTCTCTTGGGTGGCTATATGATTTCTTGTTAATTTTCGTCGTAGTTAGATTTTGGTCTTTGGTTAAACTCTCGACTAGAAACCCTACTTGACCAATTTAGTTAGTTTCTAACCAACTAGTTGGAGAAACTGGGCAACCAACTCACCTAGTTACTAGATGAACCTTTTGGACCTTTAAACATTTTGCCTTTACCTATTGGTCAATAGATGTTAGGGTAATCTTTGTCCATTGGACAATAGGCCTCCCATTTAAATATTTTGGTAAGTACAAGATATAGTATTTTAATGGGTTATAAACACATGTGCAAAGTACATTTATTCTTTGTTTATTGGGTATTCTCCCACCCCCTATTGTCCATTGGTTATTAACCGCTAGGGAATTTACTACCCATTGAGTAATAGCTCAAATCTTCCTACAAGGTACAAGGTTTTATTTAAATAATCAAGTATGAATTTCCCATGTGATTTTATGCATTAAAATATTGGGGTATATCTAAACCCTAGATTTTCTAGTACTTTGTTGAATAAAATAGTACTTGTACTTTATTATTTTAATGGGGAGAATCCTAGCCTTTTATTTAATTGGGGTACTTGGTACCACACATATATTTAAATATAGGGCATTTGTTCACATGCTTTAAAGGACACTTTCGTTATTTTATTATAAAAGTTCCCTAGTTACTATTGTTCATTGGACAATAAAAGTTAGAAGATTTATTATCCATTGGGTAATAGCTCAAATCTTATACCTTGTTTCCTAGAAGCCAACCTTGTCACTTCAAACTTTCTTACTTGATTCTTTATCCATTGGTCCATAATGTTAGGGTAACTTTTGTCCATTGGTTAATGACCTTTTCATTATTATATTTTGTTTAAAGTACATATAGGACATGTAGTCTTTTAAGAAATCTTATTTTAAGTATAAAAGTACTTATACTTCTTTTACCCATTGGACAATAATTGTTAAAGAAAAGTTTACCCATTGGGTAATAGCCAAGGCTTTGGCTATAAATAGAGTCATTCCCATGCCATTCAACTCACATCTTTCCAATCTTCAACTTCTCTCTCTAGGATTCCTTTGTTCTTTCTTTGTTCTTCATGTTCTTGAGTTGTTCTTGAGTTCTTCAAGAAACTCATCCTAAGCCGCCACTAAAACGCCACTCGACCACCCTCCGATCCAAAAAGCTTAAGTAGTTTAGTCAAGAAGAAGTTTCGAGAGAGACCCTTCTCTTTCGAAGCTACCGGAGACCACCGTAGGAAGTTACTCCGTCCGACCACTGACTAACCTTCCGTAGTCGACTACCGCCAAGAAGTAAGGTAGGATCTCCTTATTGTCCACCCCAAGTATAAAGGAGTCATTCCTTATCTCTATTCCCAAGTATAAAGTAGGAATTCTTTATCTCTATTCCTAAGTATAATGTAGGTATCCATACTTACTCGATAAATACGTAGGTTATTTACCATGTGAATCAAAGTATTCGTATTTTGATCTTTCAAAGAGTTTGAGTTGCATATGTGAATTGATTGTGTTACTTGTGGTGTGATAAAGCATAAGTGATTTCACTCCAAGGGCGTCCGTACATGTGGCGTTGTGCTTGAATAAGCATAAGCGATAAGTGCCAAGGGCGTCCATACATGTGGCGTTATGCTATAAGTGGTGATTTAACAGGATAAGTAGTATAGAATTGGATGATCTTATTAATATGTTTCATGCTTACGTTTGTCCTATCGTGGAGTCTTTGTATGTAAACGAGACATGAGAATCGAGAAAGTAGAAACATGACACCTAGGGTGTGGTTAATGAAAGGGAATGTATTCCGAGGATGGAAATATTTTGAAACTACCTAATGACCGGTTTTGGGTGGCATTATGTGAGTTGTGTGCGTGTGTAAAAGTAAGATTTGTGAAAAACCCAATGAGAATCCCGAGCGGCGGAATCATTGTGGGGATACTCGGGAATCCGGAGCGGCGAAACCGAGGGTTTAGATTTCGAAAACCCCAAATGGGAACCCGGAGCGGTGGAACCATTGTGGGATACTCGGGAACCCGGAGCGGCGGAACCGAGGGTTTTGAATTGTGGCTTGGTTATCCGCGGTACGGAGCCAATGCTGATGTGTCCCAATGGGAACCCGGCGCAGCGGAACCATTGTGAGGATACTTGGGAACCCGGTGTGGCGGAACCGAGGTTGGATGTGTAGCTTGGTTATCCGCGGCACGGAGCCAATGCAATTGTATGCCAATGGGAACCCGGCGCGGCGGAACCGAGGTTGGGTGTGTAGCTTAGATATCCGCAGTACGGAGCCAATGCAATTGTATGCCAATGGGAACCCGATGCGGCGAAACCATTGTGAGGATACTCGGAAACCCGGAACGGCAGAACCGAGGTTGGGTGTGTTAAAAATGATTTTTGAAAAGGTGATACGTTTATGAAATGTGAAAATGTTGACACGGTCTACGATGAGTCGCGTAGGAGAAACTCACAAATCTTGACACCAACGATAGTTGATTAACGAATGTGGATGTGTCATTATTAACTGTGTATACACGTATCATGTGAAAATTAATGTTTTATTATAACCTATTGTCGTAAGTTAAGGTTGGTGGGTAAGGTTTATCCTATTGAGCGGTGTAGCTCACGGTGTTGCCTTTTTGGTGACCCTGACATATTATATGGGTGGCGACGCCGGTATAATGTGTCAGATCTATAGATGAACAGGGTAAGATGTACACCTTGGAGGCCTTTGGAGCTGAAGAGCTGGCTCAGGTGGAGGAGCGAGTGGAGCTATAGTTAGGAACCCTAGAACCCCCTTCATTTGTTTAATTATTGAACTCTTGCGGGAGTTTTGTTGTAATAACGAGCCAGACTCCATTTGATTTTATCAATAGAATGTTTATTTAACGTACCCAAAATTCGGGGCGTTACAAATTGGACTTCACTTCCCTCTGAGGTTTGGGTTTAATCACGGTTCTCCCTTGGACCCCACACACACACGAAACTGTTTTGTACACAATATTTGTGTCTGAGATACATGTATGATGATTCTTTTTCTAAAAGATGCACTAGTAATGCTAAGTGGTCCAAAGTGCAAAAGATATCTCCATCATTTGCAGAGATTTGTTGTTCCTCACCATTGAGAAAAGTGTGGGTGGGGAGAAGATGAGGTGACGGACTCTACATTGAGTTAGAGAAGGAAATGATGCAAGGAGAAGAAGTAGTATTAGCAACATTTTGAAGAGTTTTTGAGGTTTGGGGCAAAAGAAGTGGTGGAGGCAAGGATGGTATTTATAGGAGTAGGCGTGCATGGGTGAATGGTGATTAGTTAGACTTAACTTCCCCCAGAGGTTTGAGTTTAATCACGGTTCTCCCTTGGACCCCATACACACATGAAACTGTTTTGCATACAATATCTATGTATGAGATACATGTACGATGATTCTTTTTCTGAGAGATACAGTAGTAATGCTAAGTATGGTCCAAAGTATAGAAGATATCTCCATCATTTGCAGAGGTCTATTGTTTTTCACAATTGAGAAGGGTGTGGGTGCGGAGGAGATGAGGTGGCGGACTCTACATAGAGTCAAAGAAGAAAATTATGCAAGGAGAAGTACTAGCAACATTTTGAAGAGTTTTTAAGGTTTGGGGCAAAAGAAGTGGTGGAGGGAAGGATGGTATTTATAGGTGTAGCCGCGTAGGCGTGTATGGGTGAATGGCAATCAGTTAGACTTAACTTCACCTAGAGGTTTGGGTTTAATCACGATTCTCCCTTGGACCCCACACACACATGAAACTGTTTTGCATAGAAAATTTGTGTTTGAGATACATGTATGATGATTCTTTTTCTGAGAGATGTAGTAGTAATGCTAAGTGGTCCAAAATGCAGAAGATATCTCCATCATTTGCAGAGGGATAGTATATATATGCCCCACCTTGACGGAAACGAATCCGGTCGGGCTTCGGTCGGTCAATCGTCTAGCTCGAACGTGGAGAGGGGAAAGAGGAGCGAAACTAGAACTCAAAAAGAATTGAAGCCGAAGAGCTAATTTGCTACATCAAGATTCGATCACCACTTACCCATCACCCAATTAATTCCCACATTTTAATGACTTTTTGAGCTTTGTGGCAAAAGAAATGGTGGAGGCAAGAGTAATATTTATAGGCATAGGTGTGCATGGATGAATGGTGATCAATTAGACTTAAGTTGACCCTTTGGCAGGGAGTTTGTCTCCGTCCCTGCTAGAAGCGAGTGTATATTCATCCTTTGATTAGTTAAGCACCTAAGCAGCCATGCTTCTCAATAAATACTATACATTCTTCAGCTCCACCATTTCCACCAATTAAACTCAAGAAACTAAAAATGTTGCTATTCCTGCTTCTATTAGCCCTACATTCTCTCACAGTTTGTAGAGACCTCAAAAGCTACATGATCTTCACATTAGCCACTCTCTTCACCCCACCAGCCACCAAAGACTGCCATCTTACCACCACTGGCACCAACCACTTCCTTCACACCACCGAAGATTCTTTTCTTATCACCATCTTTGCCATTGCTGCCACCGAAGCCTGACATGTCAATCACAGATTGTTCACCGCCACCCCCTATTCCTCAGTGTTGTGTACTGGTTAGCACACACTCCCATGTTGCTACATAGGTTGGTCATGAGTTGTTTTAGAAGGATTAGCATTAGGGTTATCATTTTTGTGGCCGGGTACATTTTCTACATGGCCTACAAACGGCTAGGCTCCTGCCGCCGCCCTCGCTCTAGATCCGGACCAATGAGGTTTTAATTTCCTTGCCTTTCTTGTACTTTTTTTGTGCATGTGCTTTTTTCGTGCTTTTTTTGTGCCTGTGCTTTTTCCTTGCTGTTATCGTGCCCATACACGTTGTTTAAATAACACACCAACCATACCCACCTAGAGTAATTGGTGACATGCTTTCTTCACTAATTTGATTAATTATTCACCAACATATAGATAGAAGGGTTTAGAGAAATAGAGGATTAGTTTCAGTAGTTGCCCCAACCAAACGCCTTAATTTTGTTTCATTGGAATCTTATTGTCTTTCTTTTTTAGGCGCAAACGTGTAGAAAAGGCACATTCCACATGGTATCAGAGCGGGGCCCGTTCCACCCCACATTTTAAAAATTCACAATCCACATCTTACGATGACAGACCAACAAAAAGGCTGCACAATGATAGGACCCAAAAAGTGGCCACACGTAATAGACCTCAAACATGGTTTCACGTGAGGGGGGATGTTAAGGAAATGAATTCCACATTGCTTAGGAGTGGAATGGGTCGCTTAATAACATTTGGGACCTCTTCAATCATTGCCAATTGGTTTTGAGATGGACATAAAGTTTCATCATGGTATCAAAACCACTAATGGCGTAAGTCAATCGAAATCACGAAGACAAGGATATGATTCTTCTCCTCTTTTCCGAGATCTACAACCTAGTTCATGAAGCCCTAGTCTATTCATCCATGGCAACACAATCCTTCATTTTCCGCATGAATTGCGAGTATTCCTCCATCTTTCTCTTTCTTGATTGCTAATTTTTAGTCCTTCATCACTCTGAAATTAAATTCTTCAAATTACTTTGCTTGGAAAACACAAGTGGAGAATGCACTGAAGGTCAATTCCTTATTTCAATTTGTTGATGGATCTTGTGAGAAACCTACTCCGTTCAGTGTAGATGCATCTGGAACACAAATTCTTAATCCTGAATTTGCTCCGCGGATTCAAATTGATCGAATGTTATTGTCTTGTTTGATTGCAACCCTAACTCCCCCAATTTTACCTCACATTGTTGGTTCTGATCATACCTGTCAGTTATGGAATAGACAGGAAGAAAAGTATAGTTTGTTGTCGCGGTCTCACATTCATAACCTTAAACGCAAACTATATAGTCTACATAAGACTAGTTCTAAGGAACAGTATCTTGATTACATTAAGGAAATTATACAAAAGTTGGCTGCCTCTGGAACACAAATGGATGATGAAAAGTTAATCTTTCATACTCTCAATGGAATCAAGACAGGCTATGACTCTCTTAAACAAACTATACGCATGAGAATTGATGATATGACTTTCAGTGCTCTTTCCTCTCTATTGATGGTTGAAGAACTACATCTTACCCCTGATATAACCTCTTCATCTTCTATATTGGTTGCACAACATCATACATCATCTACTTCTCATATTACATCCACTTCTACCTCTCTACCTCCATCCTCTAACCCTGGTATTCTCCCAACACCTCCTGCACCACCTTTCCAATTTCCTAATCTTGTACCTTAGTCACAATAGTTCCTTCCTGTCTTTCCTTCTTCACAGTTCAATGGACCAAGATTTAATCAGAATGGAAACAGGTTTAAAGGAAATCAGTTTGCTCTACAGCAGTTTGCTTCACAATTTGCTCCACAACAGTTTGCTCCATAGCAGTCTTTCATTCCATCTTAGTTCTCTAAGCCTTTTCCTCCTGGTTTTCAGAATTATCCAGGATATCAAAACAATAGCTCTTATTCTGGTAACCCTGCAAGCTGCCAAATTTGTGGCAGATATAATCACCAAGCTTCTACGTGCTATTATCGACAGAACCTAAATTATAGACCACCTGTGTTTGGACAGGTTGGTAGGTCTTTTGGTTCAACTCCATAGAATTTTTCCCAACATCCAGCTTAGGCATTCTATGTCACACCTGATTCTATCGGGTATTATGGCACTTCTTCTCAGTTAGATCAGAGTTTTGGTGGCACTCCTTCTCCATCCGCTCAGGGTTTTGCTGATTATGCTTTGCATATGACTAGTTCTATACCTCATGGGAGGTATGCTTCAAGGAGTTCTGTTCCACCCTGGTTCTTTGATTCTGGTGCCACTTCTCATGTTACCAATGATGCTACTAATATTCAGGTTTCTCATGGAGTTTCTGGAACAGATACAGTGACTGTTGGTAATGGGCAAGCTATTCCTATGGCACATTCTGGTAATGGTTTTCTTTCCACTCCATCATCTAGCTTTACACTATCCAATATACTTCATGTTTTCCTAATCTCACACAATCTGTTGTCTGCCTATTAGTTTGCCTCTGATAATGATTGCACTATTACTTTTGACTCATCTGGCTATATTATCCATGACAAAACTAGTCGTCAAGTGCTTCATCAAGGTCAATGCCATCAGGAATTTTACCCCATTCTTCCTACCTCTAAATCTGCCTCTCCTACTACTTCTGTTAGCATGCACACATCAGCTTCTCTTTGGCACAACAGATTAGGTCATCCTCATGCTGGCATGCTTCACATGTTATCAAATAAGTAAAATCTCAATATTCCATTTGTACTTCATCTAGATTGCTACTCCTATAATAAGGCCAAGAGCCACAAACTTCCATTTTCTCTTTCCACCTCTCACACCACTGCACCATTTGAGTTGCTTCATATGGATGTATGGGGGCCCTCCCCAGTATCTTCTTTTTTTGGATATTGATATTATCTTCTCTTAGTAGATTACTTTACTAAATATATATTGCTGGTTATTTCCTTTACATGCTAAATCTGAAGTTACCACACATGTTCAGAACTTCAAAGCTTTTGTGGCTACTCACTTTTCTCTATCTATTAAGACATTCAGAAATGATAGAGGTGGTGAATTTCTGAACAAACTCATGTCTGCTTTTTTTGCCACTTTTGGTATTATCCATGAAACTTCTTGTCCTCACACCCTAGAACAAAATGGGGTGGCTGAAAGGAAACACTGTCATATCATAGAAACAACTATCACTTTACTCCAACAAGCACATTTACCTATTACTTTTTGGTTGGAAGCCATAACTACTGCTTTGTATCTCATAAATTGATTACCAAATTCATCCATTGCTTTTCAAGTCCCTTTTCATGCTCTTTATAAAACAGCCCCAGATTATCAACTTCTCAAGCCCTTTGGGTGTTGTTGTTTCCCTTGGCTTAAGCCATATGCTTCCACTAAACTGGATTCTAGGTCTACCCCATGTATTTTCCTCGGATATTGTGCTTCTACAAAAGGCTATCGATGTCTGGATCCTAGTACTAATAGAGTTTATATTTCCAGGCATGTCAAATTTTTGGAAACGGATTTTCCTTATCCTCATCTCAGTTCTTCATCTTCTTTATCCTCCACTCATCCTTCTTTCAAGCCTCAGTCCTATTCTTCTGCTTCCTCATCTATTCCATCATTTCTTCTTCCTCCTGCTCATAATGCTTTTAATTTTAGTCTTGCTTCTACTCCTATTCCTACTTCTCCTCCTGCAACTCCTACTCATTCCTTTCCTCCTATTGCTTCTCTTTTACCAGTGTCCCATTCTCCTTCCACTTCAGTCCCTTTTCCATCTCCAGTTCCTATTCATCCTATGCAAACTAGATCCAAAGATGGGAATTTTGTTCCCAAGCAACCTTTCTCTCTTGTCCATTCTCCTCATCTTTCTGAACCTTCATCCTTTAAAAAAGCCATGTCTTATCTTGAATGGCAAACTGCCATGTCTGAGGAATACTATGCTCTTTTACAACAAGGCACGTGGTCTTTAGTTCCTTTACCACCCACTACTCTAGTAATTGGCTGTAAGTGGATCTACAGAATTAAGAAACGTTTTGATGAGAGTGTGGCTAGATATAAAGCACGACTGGTAGCTCAATGTTTCCAACAAACTGAGGGCATAGTCTATATAAACATTTAGTCCTGTGATTAAGCAACAAACTATTAGACTTGTTCTTTCTTTGGTTGTTTGTCATGGCTGGTCCATCAAGCAATTAGATGTTTCTAATGCTTTTCTCCATGGCACTATTCAAGAGCACGTGTATCTTAGGCAACCACAAGGATATGTTAATTAACTCAGCGTTTCCTAATCTCGTTTGCAAGTTACACAAAGCTTTTTATGGTCTTAAACAGGCACCTTGAGCCTGGTATGACATGCTCTCTAGCAGTCTCATCAAACAAGGTTTTCGTAATAGTCGTGCAGATTCTTCTTTGTTTATTTTGTCACAAGGGCAGGATTTGGTCTATGTCTTAGTCTATGTTGACGATATTTTGATCACTGGCTCTAGTTCTACTCTAGTTGATTCTATTGTTACCCAACTGGGGTCTACGTTTGCTCTCAAGGATCTTGGTCTCCTACACTACTTTCTGGGAATAAAAGTTATGTCAATGCCAACTGGTTTGATCTTATCTCACTCCAAGTATGCTTTAGATCCTCTCAAAAAAAGTAGGAATGACGGATTGCAAGCCTTGTGCTACACCTTCCTCTTTCAAAAGTTGTAGAGACACTTGATCTTCCTTTTATTAATCTTGAATTCTACAGAATGCTTGTGGGATCTCTCCAATAACTTACTCTTACTAGACCAGATCTTTCTTATGCTGTTAATACTGTTTGCCAACATAAGCGTCACTGTATGGATAGTCATTCACTGGGGTAAAACGAATCCTACGATACATCAAAGGCACTTTGAATCTTGGTCTATTTTTTACCAAGAGCTCTTTCCAGCTATCAGCATATTCTGATGCTGATTGGGCAGGTAGCCGTTTAGATAGACGGTCAACTGGTGGGTACTGTATCTATTTGGGCTCAAACCTTGTATCATGGTCAACCAAGAAACAAGCCAGCGTTGCTCGTTCATCCACTGAGGCAGAATATAAGGCTATTGCTAACACCACTGCGGAATTAGTTTGGTTAGTGCAACTGCTTCACGACTTACATGCACCTATTCTTGCTTCGATTCCTACTCTCTGGTATGATAATAGTTCTGCCATCTCTTTAGCATCAAATCCTATTTTCCACGCTTGAATAAAGCATGTTGAAGTCGATTTCCATTTTGTCAGAAAGAAAGAACTTCACAAACAGTTAGTTGTCAAGTATATTCCTTCTCAGTTGCAGCTAGCAGACATCTTTACCAAACCTCTCACTATTTCCAGGTTCCAATGGCTTACTTCCAAATTAATGTTGTCACTCATTCCCGCATTAGTTTGCCCGGGGGGGGGGGGGGGGGGGTGGGGGGGCGGGGCGGGGGGGTTGGGGTGGGTTGTTAAGTATATCAGCTAATGATGCCACATCAGCTACACTTAGTTCAAAGTCAAGCCAAGCCGATTCACACCCCGTTAGCAGCTCAAGCTAGAATTAGGTGTAACTGATTGTAACTGATTCGGTGGTTTTGGTTTTGTAATTAGTTTGTTAGTGGTTAAGTAGTGGGCCTCTCTCTCTCTCTCTCTCTCTCTCTCTCTCTCTCTCATGTTGTATAAAAGAGAGGATCTCAATTGTAATTGGTAATAGATTGAGATTCAGAAATAAAACCCAAGATTTACTTCTTTTCTTTCAAGTTTTCAGTAGGTGTGCTTAACATAAAAAAATCTAATTTCTCCTTTTCATAGCTAAGAGTTTTGAACTTGGAAGCCATTGAAAATCTGTGCATGAATGGTGCTAATATAACAAGTGATGGATCACTTGCTCCGAATGCAGTTGAGATTTTTTTTTATTGATTAGTGCTCTTCTATATTCACCAAGTCTGGAGCATATTTCGACAATTTTACAAACATAGCTTCATACTCTGGAACAGTCATACCGTTCTGCCTTAATTCAATAAATGATGCTTCCTGGTCCAACTTCCAACTCTTCGGAAAATAGTGATCAGTGAACCCTTTAACAAAGCGCTCCCACGTCACCACTCGCAGTACCGCCGGTATAACTCCTGGCAAAGGGGCAGTCCACTGCCTCTCAAACTACTCCCACCAATCCCGAGCACTACCTTTCAAGCTAAAAGTTGCTAATGTCACCTTTTGTGCGTTGGTCACTCCCATAGCCTTCAACACCCGCTCCACAAATTTAAGCCATTCCTCAGCATCACTGGGGTCAATCGCCCCCTCAAACTCCACAGTGAATAGCTTTTTGAACCTTTCAAGTAAACCAGTGCCTGTTCCACGAGTCATTGCCTCAGTAGTCTGCCATTGCATAAGAGCTGCTTGTTGTTTTGCAAGCAAGGCTACAGCCGCAAGAAGTTTATCAGCATCCCCCACAACCGGTTACTGTAAAGGAACTTCAGATTGCTCAACCTCATCATCACCAGACGCAACGTCCTCAGCATGAACTATATGCTCCAAAGCCATTTCTCAAATATCTGTTCCAATAACTTTAACAACCAATAGCAAACGCAATTTTAGAGATATAACTCACTCGTTAGTCAATGCTACCCCTATACAACAAACACAAAACTCCTGTGGTCCACTACCAAAACCCCCAATCGACTCTCAACACAGAGACTAGACAGTACTAACTCTGATACCAAGTTGTCACGCCTCGTCCCAAAATGACACCCGAAGTGGGCCCGAACCGACACGACCACGTAGCATTCCACACCAAAGAACAAAATCTAGACGATAAACCATGCACATAACAGAGTAAAACCCCAGCGGAAGACTTAACTTTAACATAAACAATGTGTTAATAATTTTACGAACTTACATAATACATAAGTTGCTGCCTCTTATCCCAGCATAAGTAATTAAAATAATAACAGAGTTTCTCACATAATTAAAAACTTGAAATCATAAAGTACTTGACAATCTTAGTTACAAAATGAGTTTATTAAAAATTAGAGTTTGACCCATTACAACCAACTCGACCCAAAAATACCAACACTCGATACTAATCCAAGTGTCCCCAAAATGCCGACCGGTAGTAGACCAACTCTACGACCACTTGTGACCTGACAATCCAAAAAGGAAAACCAGAGTGTGTGAGATATATAATACATTCAATAAAATACAACAGAGCCCGAAGGAATATCTCACTTGAATGTAATCCACACAAAACTCAACATAAGTACTCAATCGTATAACCACATGTGTAAACACCAACATACAGTGGCACGTCTGCCACATCCCATGTACCCAAGGTATTGTGTCCCGCACACCACACTCTCATTCACCGTTAATTAGACGGCATGGCCCACGATATGGTGTGACTCACTCCACAATCCTTTAGCGAGTACAATCAACACCCAACAAACACATATCATTAACTAAATCCCAATTAGCATGATATACAATCACCACCATGTAATACTTTATTGAACATAACCATATCAAACACACTCACCTTTGTGTCGACCGAAGTATGCCAAACTAAGATTTTGGCACCTCCCGAATGACCGGCTCTTTACCTAGCCACAAGTTAACTCATATTAGTTACTAATTCAACGAATACTTGGCACAATGTTATAAAGCTAATAAGAAGCTAAACAATGTCTAACGGATGCAAATATGTCCAAGTCCATACCTAAAAGTATCCCACGATAAGTGTGAAACTCAAACACTTCCCAATTCTCCAAAAAGACAACATATTCCACAACCAATCTGTCTTTGAATGATCATAACATTTAATAGGTTTTAGAACTAGTTCATAAGACCACCACCGTTAGAAAGTACACTTCCGGTACATGAATTTTGATATAAAATTTGCCCAATATAGTGTCTGGACGACAAAGTTATGCTTGTCCGAAGTTACTCACACAACTGTCCAAGATTACAGATTTTGCACGTCCACCAACTTCAAACCAAAAACTGATTTAACCTAAATAAAACAAGCCACAAACCCTTCAAAAATTGGTGCGCAAACTCGATACCCGAGCTAAAAGATATGACTATTTTTCTCAAGACATGTCGGAGCCACAAATACAAAATCCAGCAGGATCACACAAAATTGTAAATTCCGCCATACCTAGAATATGCATCTAATAAACCCCAAATTTGGTATACACCATTATCACTCATCAAAGTTCATCCCTGATTTTTCCTTGATTTTTCACAACAAAGGAACCTAGTTAAAATCACCCCCGAACTCAGAAATTCTGAGCAGAGCAACACAATTTTCAGCAGAACAGTTTATGTTTGAAAATTCATAAAAAATTGAATACTTAATACTTTTTAGTAATTCCAATGCCAAAACATCACCAATTTATCAATCTTTCAAACCCAAAAGGACCCATAATCAAGAGAATCGTTTAACCATAAAAAAAATTGATGAAAGATGTAGCTCTGTAAGCTATTTGCTCAAAAACAAGAATCCTACCACAGCTTGGTTTACGATTTTTATCTTTTTCCATATTTCTCAGAAAATTCTGAAAATTTAACACAATACAATAGACACATTATTGAACCCTTAGTAAAAATACCAGAAATTAACAAGTTTTCTAGATACCTTGAATAATTTCGTGAAGAACAGACGAGGGTTTTTCTCCTTTTTCTCTTCTCTGCTTTTTCTTCTCCTCTTTCCAACCGTCTCTCTCTCTCTCTCTCTCTCCATACACGTACACGTAAGAGAGAAGAATGGGGAGAAATTATCTCCCCAGGATACTTGTAAACCTATATAAAGATTATCGTGTGCAAGCGAGACCTATTGTTAACTTATGTTCTAATCGTAAATCACCTATAAGACCCTCGCAATTTCTATTGTTTACGGTTTTTAACCCCCAAAACATATAATTCAATTAAAAGTAATTGAAATACCGAAATATCCGGGGCAGGTATTACAACTCTCCGCTTCTTAGAAAATTTCGTCCCGAAATTGAATTACCTGACTAAAACAAATGCGGATACTTTTGTTTCATCGATTCCTCACCCTCCCACGTAGCCTCCTCAACCTTATGATTCTGCCATAATACTTTCACGTAGGGTATCACCTTAGAACGTAAAACCTTCTCGTTCCGATCAAGAATCTCAACTGGTGTCTCCTCGTAAGACAAATCCTCAGAAAGTTCCAACGGTTCCGATTCCAGAATAAGTGACGGATCTCCCACGAACTTCCGTAGCATAGAGATATGAAACATGTCGTGTAACCGAGCCAACTCCACCAGTAATGCCAAACGATAAGCCATAACCCATACTCTCTCCACAATCTCGTAAGGACCTATGTATCTCGGTGTCAATTTTCCTTTCTTTTGGAAGCGAATACCCTTTTCCAAGGTGAAACACGAATAAACACAAAGTCACCCAATGCAAACTCTAACTCACGTCTCTGTTTATCCGCATAATTCTTTTGATGGCTCTGTGCAATTTTCAAACGTTCTCTAATCAATCTAATACCATCTGCCGTTTGTTGTATTAACTCTGGACCCAATGGTTGCTCCTCAGTGGTTTGTTGCTCTAACTCTCATTCCAACATACTCCTTTCACCCACATCCTCCCAACAAATCGGAGTTCTGTATCGTCTACCATACAAGGCCTCATATGGTGGCATGCTAATATTGCTTTGGTGACTGTTATTATAAGCGAATTCCGCCAACGACAAGTTCTCTTTCCAACCGCCACCAAAATCCAGAATACTCGCTCTCAGCGTATCCTCTAGAATCTGTATAGTTCGTTCCGATTGACCATCAGTTTGTGGATGAAATGCAGTACTAAATTTCAAAGAAGTCCCCATAGCACGCTGCAAATTAAACCAAAATCTAGAAGTAAATTTAGGATACCTGTCACTAACAATAGACATAGGTACCCCATGCAATCTGACAATCTCGTCAACATATAATTTAGCATATTTATCCATGGTATACGTAGTCTTTATCGGCAAAAAGTGAGCTGACTTTGTTAATCAATCAACGATTACCCAAATGGAATCGTACCCTCTTTTTGAACGCAGCAAACCTGCCACAAAATCCATCGTCACATGATCCCATTTCCACTCCGGTATAGGAAGATTTCTGTAACAAACTTGCCGGTCTCTGATGTTCTGCCTTCACTCGTTGACAAGTTTCACAGCTAGCCATATACTTCGCAATTTCCCTTTTTATACCACTCCACTAGAAATATTCTCTCAAATCACCATACAACGTAGTGCTTCCAGGATGCATAGCATATGCAGAACAATGAGCTTCATCTAAAATTTCCTTCTTTAAAACCATATCATTTGTCAAACACATTCTCTTTCCAAACAAAGTCATACCACCATCCTGAACACTGAACTCAGGCATTTTTCCCTTCTTTACACGCTGCCTGAACTCTTGCAAACCAGGATCCTGCCATTGCCCATCTCTGATCCGATCTATAAACAAAGGTCGAACATTGAAACGAGCTAACAAAGGTCCACCACTTTTCAGTGAAAACTCCACCCCCATGTGTTTCAACTCAATAAAAATTGAAACTCTCAAATATCGTACACATGCCAATCTTCCTGCTGTCTTTCGACACAAAGCATCAGCGACCACATTTGCCTTACCTGGATGATAGTGTATAGAACAATTGTAGTCCTTTATCAACTCCATCCACCGTTGTTGCCTCAAATTTAACTCCTTCTGCGTGAACAAGTATTTTAAACTCTGATGATCATTGTAAATCTCACACAACTCTCCATACAAATAATGCCTCCATATTTTGAGAGTGAAAACCACGGCCACTAACTCCAAATCATGTGTTGGATAATTCTGTTCATGAACTTTCAACTGTCTCGATGCATAAGCTATAGCCTTACCCCGCTGCATCAAAACACAATCCAATCCTTGCAATGAAGTGTCAGTGTAGACCACCAAATCCTCTGTACCAATCGGAATTGTCAAAACTGGTACCTATACTAATCGTTTCTTCAACTCAAGAAAACTGTTCTCACACTCATCAGACCATAAAAATTTCATAGCTTTCCTAGTCAACTTTGTCATTGGCAAAGCAATAGAAGAAAAGCCATGAATAAACTTCCGATAATAACCCGCCAAGCCAAGAAAACTTCGAATCTCTGAAATATTTTTGGGACTCTCCCAATTAACCACCGCTTCTATCTTCTTAGGGTCCACACAAACTCCATCAGAAGAAATCACGTGCCCCAAGAATTCCACACTATCCAACCAGAACGTACATTTGCTAAGCTTCCCAAATAAATGATTGTCACGTAAGACCTGTAACACGATACGTAAATGATCCTCATGTTCCTCTTTGGTGCGAGAATATATCAATATATCATCGATAAACACGATAACGAAAGTATCCAAGAATGGTCGAAATATCCGATTCATCAAATCCATGAAAACCGCTGGAGCATTGGTCAAACCGAACGGCATAACCAAAAACTCATAATGACCATACCTGGTACGAAAAGCTGTCTTTGTTACATCATTGTCCCTTACCTTAATCTGATGATAACCTGATCTCAAATCAATTTTGGAGAATACCGTAGCCCCGTGCAATTGATCAAACAAATCATCTATCCTCGGCAACGGATATTGGTTTCGAACTGTCACCTTGTTCAACTGTCGATAATCGATACACATACGCATGGAACCATCTTTCTTCTTGACAAATAAGACTGGTGCACCCCACGGCGATATACTAGGCTGAATGAAACCCCGATCTAACAATTCTTTCAACTGCACTTTCAACTCAAGCAACTCTGCCGGCGCCATATGATACGGAGTAATAGATATCGGATTAGTACCCGGCAATAATTCAATAGTGAACTTAACCTCACGGTCTGGCACGATAGCTGGCAACTCATCCGGAAATACATCCTCAAACTCATTAACAATTGGTATCTCATCTAATGTAGGTGCTTTCTTTTCGGTGTCAACCACATAAACAATATATCCCTTACAACCCTTACTCATCAAAGATTTGGCCTTAAATGCCGAAATAATACTAGTAGAACAAAATTTTACCTTATCGCTATTTGGCAATTGAAATATAACTTCCTTACTAAAACAATCCATGACGGCATGATACCCCAATAAGAAATCCATACCCAAAATCACTTCAAAGTCAGTCATATCTAATGGCAACAAATCTACCAATAACCTCTTTCCCCCAACCACCAATCCACAACTCGTGTAACACACATTAATAACTACTAGCTCACCCACCGGTGTAGAAATAGCTAAAGTAATATTTAAAAGTTCAGCAGGCTTATCTAAATATTTAATGAAAGCATTAGATACAAAAGAATGTGTAGACCCAGGGTCTAGCAATACACGTGCATAAGTACTAAAAACAACCAAAGTACTTGTCACTACCCCTTGCGAAGCTTGTGCCCCATGACTTGTGATTGCAAACACTCTACCTGGTGCTGTAGAACTATTAGCTCCCCCACCTCTACCTCCTTGCACACTACCCACAGAAGATGCCACTGGTGTTTGTGCCCGGGGACATTGCGCCGCCATGTGCCCTACCTCACCACAAGTAAAGCACTTGAAACCCTTTGTTGTATTCAGACAATCCCTCATCAAATGATCCATTGATCCACAGTTAAAACATCGACGAGTCATTGTTGTAGCACCACTCATTGTCTGTCTACTAGGTCCCTGTTCTGTCTTCCCCTTCTCTTATGTATTCACCAAGTCTGGAGCATATTTTGACAATTTTGTAAACATAACTTGATACTCTAGAATAGTTATACCGTTTTGCCTCAATTCAATAAATGCCGCTTCTTGGTCCAACTTCCAACTCTTCGGAAAATAGTGATCATTAAACCCTTTAACAAAGCGCTCCCACGTCACCACTCGCGGTACCGCCGGTACAACTCCTGGCAGAGGGGCAGTCCATTGCCTCTCAAACGACTCCCACCATGTGGCAGACGTGCCACTGTATGTTGGTGTTTACACATGTGGTTATACGATTGAGTACTTATGTTGAGTTTTGTGTGGTTTACATTCAAGTGAGATATTCCTTCGGGCTCTGTGGATTTTTATTGAATGTATTCTATATCTCACACACTCTGATTTTCCTTTTTGGATTGCCAGGTCACAGGTGGTCGTAGAGTTGGTCAACTATCGGTTGACATTTTGGGGACACTTGGATTAGTATCGAGTGTTGATATTTTTGGGTCGAGTTGGTTGTAATGGGTCATACTCTAATTTTTGTTAAACTCATTTTGTAACTAAGATTGTCAAGTACTTTATGATTTCAAGTTTTTAATTATGTGGGAAACTTTGTTAATGTTTTAATTACTTATGTTGGGATAAGAGGCAACAACTTATGTATTATGTAAGATCGTAAAATTGTTGACACATTGTTTATGTTAAAGTTAAGTCTTCCGCTGGGGTTTTACTCTGTTATGTGCATGGTTTATCGTTTAGATTTTGCTCTTTGGTGTGGAATGCCACGTGGTCATGTCGATTCGGGCCCACTTCGGATGTCATTCCGGGACGAGGCGTGACAACTTGGTATCAGAGCTAGTACTTTCTAGTCTCTGTGTTGAGAGTCGATTGGGGGTTTTGGTAGTGGACCATAGGAGTTTTGTGTTTGTTGTATAGGGGTAGCATTGACTAACAGATGAGTTATATCTCTAAAATTGCGCTTGCTATTGGTTGTTAAAGTTATTGGAACAGATATTTGAGAAATGGCTTCGGAGCAAACAATTCATGCTGAGGACGCTGCATCTGGTGATGATGAGGTTGAGCGATCTGAAGTTCCTCTACAGCAGCCGGTTGTGGGGGATGTTGATAAACTTCTTGCGGCTGTAGCCTTGCTTGCAGAACAACAAGCAGCTCTTATGCAATGGCAGACTACTGAGGCAATGACTCGTGGAACGGGCACTGGTTTACTTGAAAGGTTCAAAAAGCTATTCACTGTGGAGTTTGAGGGGGCAATTGACCCCAGTGATGCTAAGGAATGGCTTAAATCTATGGAGCGGGTGTTGAAGGCTATGGGAGTGACCGACGCACAAAAGGTCACATTAGCAACTTTTAGCTTGAAAGGTAGTGCTCGGGATTGGTGGGAGTCGTTTGAGAGGCAGTGGACTGCCCCTCTGCCAGGAGTTATACCGGTGGTACCGCGAGTGGTGTCGTGGGAGCGCTTTGTTAAAGGGTTCAATGATCACTATTTTTCGAAGAGTTGGAAGTTGGACCAGGAAGCGGCATTTATTGAATTGAGGCAGAACGGTATGACTGTTCCAAAGTATGAAGCTAGGTTTGCAAAATTGTCGAAATATGCTCCAGACTTGGTGAATACAGAAGAGAAAAGATGTCAGCGATTTCGAAAAGAGCTTTAATCGAAGGTAGCTACGAGGTTGACTACCTATGAACAAGAGGAATATGCTCGGTTGGTGGAAATGGCTAAGAGGGTAGGGAAGGATATTCAGGACTATAATGATAGCCGGGAGTCATACAAGAAAAGCAAGACAGAAGGAGCGGCATTTGGTAAGTCTAGAGGAGGTACTAGCAAGGGTGGGGGTCAAAAATCTCAGGTTACCAAAACTCAAGATTTCGGGAAATCACAAGGGGGTTCCACGGGGTGGCGGAAGGGAAAGGCAGAACAGGGACCTAGTATACAGACAGTGAGTGATGCTACAACAATGACTCGTTGATGTTTTAACTGTGGATCAATGGATCATTTGATGAGGGATTGTCTGAAATACAACAAAGGGTTTCAGGTGCTTTACTTGTGGTGAGGTAGGGCACATGGCGGCGCAATGTCCCCGAGCATAAGCACTAGTGGCATCTTCTGTGGGCAGTGTGCAAGGAGGTAGAGGTGGGGGAGCTGGAAGTTCTACAGCACCAGGTAGAGTGTTTGCAATCACACATCACGGGGCACAAGCTTCGCAAGGGGTAGTGACAAGTACTTTGGTTGTTTTTAGTACTTATGCACGTGTATTGCTAGACCCTGGGTCTACACATTCTTTTGTATCTAATGCTTTCATTAAACATTTAGATAAGCCTGCTGAACTTTTAAATATTGCTTTAGCTATTTCTACACCGGTGGGTGAGCTGGTAATTGTTAATGTGTGTTACGCGAGTTGTGGATTGGTGGTTGGGGGAAAGAGGTTATTGGTAGATTTGTTACCATTAGATATGATTAACTTTGAAGTGATTTTGGGTATGGAATTCTTATCGGGGTATCATGCCATCATGGATTGTTTTAGGAAGGAAGTTATATTTCAATAGCCAAATAGCGATAAGGAAAAATTTTGTGGTGATTCAGTAGTGAGTTCTACTAGTATTATTTCGGCATTTAAGGCCAAATCTTTGATGAGTAAGGGTTGTAAGGGATATATTGCTTATGGGGTTGACACCGAAAAGAAAGCACTTACATTAGAGGAGATACTAATTGTTAATGAGTTTGAGGATGTATTTCTGGATGAGTTGTCGGGTATCGTGTCAGACCGTAAGGTTGAGTTCACTATTGAATTATTGCCGGGTACTAATCCGATATCTATTACTCCGTATCGTATGGCGCCGGCAGAGTTGCTTGAGTTGAAAGTGCAGTTGAAAGAATTGTTAGATCGGGGTTTCATTCAGCCTAGTATATCATCGTGGGATGCACCAGTTTTATTTGTCAAGAAGAAAGATGGTTCCATGCGTATGTGTATCGATTATCGATAGTTGAACAAGGTGACAGTTCGAAACCAATATCCATTGCCGAGGATAGATGATTTGTTTGATCAATTGCACGGGGCTACGGTATTCTCCAAAATTGATTTGAGATCGGGCTATCATCAGATTAAGGTGAGGGACAATGATGTAACAAAGACAGCTTTTCGTACCAGGTATGGTCATTATGATTTTTTGGTTATCCCGTTAGATTTGACCAATGCTCCAGCGGTTTTCATGGATTTGATGAATCGGGTATTTCGGCCATTCTTGGATACTTTCGTTATCGTGTTTATCGATGATATACTGATATATTCTCGCACCAAAGAGGAACATGAGGATCATTTACGTATCGTGTTACAGGTCTTACGTGACAATCATTTATTTGGGAAGCTTAGCAAATGTATGTTCTGGTTGGATAGTGTGGAATTCTTGGGGCACGTGATTTCTTCTGATGGAATTTGTGTGGACCCTAAGAAGATAGAAGTGGTGGTTAATTGGGAGAGTTCCAAAAATGTTTCAGAGATTCGAAGTTTTCTTGGCTTGGCGGGTTATTATCGGAAGTTTATTCATGGCTTTTCTGCTATTGCTTTGCCAATGACAAAGTTGACTAGGAAAGCTGTGAAATTTTTATGGTCTGATGAGTGTGAGAACAGTTTTCTTGAGTTGAAGAAACGATTAGTATCGGCACCAGTTTTGACAATTCCGATTGGTACAGAGGATTTGGTGGTCTACACTGACGCTTCATTGCAAGGATTGGGTTGTGTTTTGATGCAGCGGGGTAAGGTTATAGCTTATGCGTCGAGACAGTTGAAAGTTCATGAACAGAATTATCCAACACATGATTTGGAGTTAGCGGCCGTGGTTTTCGCTCTCAAAATATGAAAGCATTATTTGTATGGAGTATCGTGTGAGATTTATAGTGATCATCAGAGTTTAAAATACTTGTTCGCGCAGAAGGAGTTAAATTTGAGGCAACGATGGTGGATTGAGTTGATAAAGGACTACGATTGTTCTATACACTATTATCCAAGTAAGGCAAATGTGGTCGCTGACGCTTTGAGTCGAAAGACAGCAGGAAGATTGGCATGTGTACGATGTTTGAGAGTTTCAATTTTTATTGAGTTGAAACACATGGGGGTGGAGTTTTCACTGAAAAGTGGTGGACCTTTGTTAGCTCGTTTCAATGTTCGACCTTTGTTTATAGATCGGATCAGAGATGGGCAATGGCAGGATCCTAATTTGCAAGAGTTCAGGCAGTGTGTAGAGAAGGGAAAAATGCATGAGTTCAGTGTTCGAGATGATGGTATGATTTTGTTTGGAAAGAGAATGTGTTTGCCAAATGATATGGTTTTAAAGAAGGAAATTTTAGATGAAGCTCATTGTTCTGCATATGCTATGCATCCTGGAAGCACTAAGTTGTGTCGTGATTTGAGAGAATATTTCTGGTGGAGTGGTATGAAAAGGGAAATTGCGGAGTATGTGGCTTGTTGTGAAACTTGTCAATGAGTGAAGGCAGAACATCAGAAACCGGCAGGTTTGTTGTAGAATCTTCCTATACCGGAGTGGAAATGGAATCATGTGACGATGGATTTTGTGACACGTTTGCCGCGTTCAAAAGGAGGGTACGATTCATTTGGGTTATCGTTGATCGATTAACAAAGTCAGCTCACTTTTTGCCGGTAAAGACTACATATACCACGGATAAATATGCTAAATTATATGTTGACAAGATTGTCAGATTGCATGGGGCACCTATATCTATTGTTAGTGACAGGAATCCTAAATTTACTTCTAGATTTTGGTTTAGTTTGCAGCGTGGTCAATCGGAACGAACTATACAGATTCTAGAGGATATACTGAGAGCGAGTATTCTGGATTTTGGTGGCGGTTAGGAAGAGAACTTGTCGTTGGTGGAATTCGCTTATAATAATAGTCACCAAAGCAGTATTGGCATGCCACCATATGAGGCCTTGTATGGTAAACGATGCAGGACTCCGATTTGTTGGGAGGATGTGGGTGAAAGAAGTATGTTGGAACGAGAGTTAGAGCAACAAACCACTGAGGAGCGACCATTAGGTCCAGAGTTAATACAACAAACGGCAGATGGTGTTAGATTGATTAGAGAACGTTTGAAAATTGCACAGAGCTGTCAAAAGAGTTATACGGATAAACAGAGATGTGAGTTAGAGTTTGCATTGGGCGACTTTGTGTTTATTCGTGTTTCACCTTGGAAAGGGGTTATTCGCTTCCAAAAGAAAGGAAAATTGGCACCGAGATACATAGGTCCTTACGAGATTGTGGAGAGAGTAGGAGTTACGGCTTATCGTTTGGCATTACCGATGGATTTGGCTCGGTTACACGACGTGTTTCATGTCTTTATGCTACGGAAGTTCGTGGGAGATCCGTCACTTATTCTGGAATCGGAACCGTTGGAACTTTCTGAGGATTTGTCTTACGAGGAGACACCAGTTGAGATTCTTGATCGGAAGGAGCAGGTTTTACGTTCTAAGGTGATATACGTGAAAGTATTGTGGCGGAATCATAAGATTGAGGAGGCTACGTGGGAGCGTGAGGAGTCGATGTAACAAAAGTATCTGCATTTGTTTTAGTCAGGTAATTCAATTTCGGGAGGAAATTTTCTAAGGGGGAGAGAGTTGTAATACCCGCCTCGGATATTTCGGTATTTCAATTACTTTTAATTGAATTATATGTTTTGGGGGTTAAAAATCGTAAATAATAGAACTTGCGAGGGTCTTATAGGTGATTTGCGATTAGAACATAAGTTAACAATAGGTCTCGCTTGCACACGATAATCTTCATATAGGTTTACAAGTATCCTGGGGAGATATTTCTCCCCATTCTTCTCTCTTACGTGTACGTGTACGTGTATAGAGAGAGAGAGAGAGAGAGGGAGAGAGGGAGAGAGAGAGAGAGTTGGAAAGAGGAGAAGAAAAAGTGGAGAAGAGAAAGAGGAGAAAAATCCTAGTCTGTTCTTCACAAAATTATTCTAAGTATCTAAAAAACTTGTTAATTTCTGGTATTTTTACTAAGGGTTCAATAGTTTGTCTATTGTATTGTGTTAAATTTTTAGAATTTTCTGAGAAATATGGAAAAAGATAAAAATTGTAAACCAAGCTGTGGTAGGATTCCTGTTTTTGAGCAGACAGCTTACAGAGCTGCGTCTTTCTTCAATTTTTTTATGATTAAACGATTTTCTTGATTATGGGTCCTTTTGGATTTGAAATATTGATAAATTGGTGATGTTTTGGCATTGGAATTACTAAAAAGTATTAAGTATTCGATTTTTTATGAATTTTCGAACATAAACTGTTCTGTTGGAAATTGTGTAGCTCTGCTCAGAATTTTTGAGTTCGGGGGTGATTTTGACTAGGTTCCTTTATTGTGAAAAATTAAGGAAAAATTAGGGATGAACTTTGATGAGTGATAATGGTGTTTACCAAATTTGGGGTTTATTAGATGCATATTCTAGGTTTGGCAGAATTTACAAGTTGGTGTGGTCCTGCTGGATTTTGTATTTGTGGTTCCGACATGTCTTGGGAAAAACAGTCATATCTTTTAGCTCGGCTATCGAGTTTGCACACCGATTTTTGATTTGGAAACTAGACTTGTATACCTTTCTGAATATGTAGGGTTTGTGGCTCGTTTTGTTATAGGTTAAATCAGTTTTTGGTTTGAAGTTGGTGGACGTGCAAAATCTGTAATCTTGAACAGTTGTGTGAGTAACTTCGGACAAGCATAACTTTGTCGTCCGGACACTATGTTGGGCAAATTTTATATCAAAATTCATGTACCGGAAGTGTACTTTCTAACAGTGGTGGTCTCATGAACTAGTTCTAAACTTATTAAATGTTATGATCATTCTAAGACAGATTGGTTGTGGAATATGTTGTCTTTTTGGAGAATTGGGAAGTGTTTGAGTTTCACACTTGTCGTGGGAATACTTTTAGGTATGGACTTGGACATATTTGCATCCGTTAGACATTGTTTAGCTTCTTATTAGCTTTATAATATTGTGCCAAGTATTCATTGAATTAGTAATTAACTAATATGAGTTAACTTGTGGCTAGATAAAGAGCCGGTCATTCGGGAGGTGCCAAAACCTTAATTTGACATACTTCGGTCGACACAAAAGTGAGTGTGTTTGATATGGTTATGTTCAATAAAGTATTACATGGTAGTGATTGTATATCATGCTAATTGGGATTTAGTTAATGATAGATGTTTATTTGGTGTAGATTGTACTCGCTAAAGGATTGTGGAGTGAGTCACACCATATCGTGGGCCATGCCGTCTAATTTACGGTGAATGGGAGTGTGGTGTGCGGAACACAATACCTTGGGTACATGGGATGTGGCAGGCGTGCCATTGTATGTTGGTGTTTACACATGTGGATAACTATACGATTGAGTACTTATGTTGAATTTTGTGTGGATTACATTCAAGTGAGATATTCCTTCGGGCTCTGTGGTATTTTATTGAATGTATTCTATATCTCACACACTCTGGTTTTTCTTTTTAGATTGCCAGGTCACAGGTGGTCGTAGAGTTGGTCCACTACCGGTCAGCATTTTGGGGACACTTGGATTAGTATCGAGTGTTAGTATTTTTGAGTCGAGTTGGTTGTAATGGGTCAAACTCTAATTTTTGTTAAACTCTTTTTGTAACTAAGATTGTCAAGTGCTTTATAATTTCAAGTTTTTAATTATGTAGAAAACACTGTTAATGTTTTAATTACTTATGTTGGGATAAGAGGCAGCAATTTATGTATTATGTAAGTTCGTAAAATTGTTGACACATTGTTTATGTTAAAGTTAAGTCTTCCGCTGGGGTTTTACTCTGTTATGTGCATGGTTTATCGTTTAGATTTTGTTCTTTGGTGTGGAATGCCACGTGGTCGTGTCGGTTCAGGCCCACTTCGGGTGTCATTCCCGAACGAGGCGTGACAACAGCCCTTATTGTCGCCGTTTCTGGACATGCCGGTGATAGCTTGTTCTCCACCACCCCCCATTCCTCAATGTTGTTATGTACTGGTTGCTTTGCCATCGCCGGGGGACTCACTGTCGATGCTACATCGCTTGTTCGTGAGTACCTTTGGTCATATTTGCATCAGCGTGATCATTTTTGGGGCGATCTACGTTGTGTAGTTGGCTTTTTGCTGACGTTGGCGTGATCCATCACCTTGCCGGCCCCAGAGGCCCACTGTCCCACCCTCACTCCGTGTCCAGCTCTGAAGGCCAGACACCAGACCAGTCACCTCCGTCAACACCACTGCATTACCCCTTCAACATTGGTACTGATCCTGGTTTGGGAGATTTCATCCCCAGTAGCTTTGGCTTTGGGTTTTGATCAGGAAATGAAAAAGTCATCTATTTTTCATGTTAACAATGAATTTAATTTGTAGTATTTGTGACTTTGGGGTTTTTTTTCCTTTTTCCCCAGGAGTTGGTCATCCACCGGTAACTAGAAGGAGAGAGAGAGAGAGAGATAGATATGCAAGTAGAGAGTGGGGATGTTATGTCAATTACATGTGTCAATAAGGAACTTAACTTCTCATCTTTTTCCTAATCTTATGTTACCAATGTAAGGAACGCTTCGACATACACTTCCGCAAACAATTTCACATGGGATAGAATCTCAATTAAATGATAAAAAAAATTGTCAATTACTATTGGAGTCCTGCAAAAACATGAGATATTCCATCCTTTTCATACACCGATTTGTTTTCGTCCAATTTTTTAGTTAGTTAGTTGTTCAGTGGGTTTGCGTTGATGAACTCTCTCATTTAGTTGACTGGGCTTGAAAATTACAGACTAGCTAAATTATAAATGTCACGTCCTCGATTTTTAACATAAATAAAAATCCTCACATTTACTTACATAATACCCCAAAGAGTTTATTTCCCATTCACCGAACCTAAGTTTCAAAAAATTACAGTTTAAGACACCACACCAGATATCACATAGTAATAAGTAGGAAAGGAGAATTAAGTGTTTACAGATACTCATCGTCTATTAGTTTACATTACATACCCAAAATATGATGTACCAAGATGCCAATGCCAAATCAGCTTTCAAAAAGAATGCACTTGTATGCATGCACACCACTCCATGCTATTGCTTCGGAATCGCATGCACCTGAAAATAAAGGGTTGAACTACACTAGCCCAGTATATAAATTTACACAACTATTATATGCAAATGGGATGACAGGTAGAATGAATAACTAAAGTAGGTATAGTATCTCAAACGTGAAACAAAACATGATTGGTAATTATTCAATCGTCGATTACGGAGTTTAAGTACAATGACCATGCTCTAAGATTTTAGTCTAACCACGAAGATTTGCCATCCATACGACTTACTCACCAATACCCTGACTCCTTATCCTATTCCGCATAACCTATCTGATATCTCTTTTCAATCTTGCATTTGCGATATTGCGTAAGATTTAATTTAAATGAAAAGAATAAAGAATTTCCCCTGAGCTTGTGATTTCAAAATGAGGGGAAAAAGGGATCATCAAGAACACATGCTCACTGCAGAAACCTTGGACGTTTGCATTCAGGGGGAAGTCCTTGACTAAACCGTTTGATGTCGGTGCAGTAATCGTAAACCATAAAATGCTTCTGCACCCAGCAGTTTTTTCCGGGCATCGTTGTCCAATTCTTCGGTTTGCCATGCTTGAGTAGTACTTGTACTTAGTGAATTGGTAGACTCAGAAGTACCACGTGAAGATGATCCAGATGAGTCTATGCGAGCATTTGCGTAGAATTTCCTATAGGAAGCAGTGAAAGGAGCTTCCGTCCAATTGGTCTTCACTCTCCCACCTTCTGTTGCCCACGCATCCGCATTCCAGATCGTCGAGTAGACTGCCATCGCTTGGCTATTTGGGAATGGAACCCCGATCGCTTCGTTGTTGTTGAATAACCTTATTGGAATATCATCCACCATGAGACTGGATTTACAAGAATCGATCCCAGAAGTATTAGAAAGCGGTTAAGAAGCTAACGCAATTGGAAACGAAAAAATCAATCTGGGATGAAATGGCAAATATCTGAGGAGATTAAAGATCAAAAGCTGGTCGAGAGACTAAAGTGGAATTTTTTAAAAGCTTATAGACGCCACATTGTTCTGCATAAAACAATTTCAGTAACATTGCACATGTGAGAGCTGAGGATAGATATGTTACATGATGCGTTGAGAATTCCAAACGACGGTGTACTTGTGGAAGGATGTCGTGGGATCGAACCAGAGATAAAACTGTTGTTCCCGGCCGCCTTGGCCTTTGGCGAAGATATTTGTATGAAGTAGATAAGGTTCTCCGGTCAGATTGCCTAAAAATTCAAAGTCAATCTCATCGTGTCTTCGTTCGTGAGAGGATAACTGGATAGAAGTAAGAGAGTCATATTTAGTTAATAGCACCATATAATTCTCGGGGAAGAAAAAACCAAATTTAATATAGGTCTTTTCTGTTAACATATTTTGTGAGTATAATAACGTCAAAAAAAAAAAGGAGAAACTGAATTGTGATAGGCTGATAGTAGGGTGAAAATACGGGGCTTACATAGAAAGTGGTGACAGTGCCAGCTGAATTGCCAGGGACAAGCTTGATATGCATTTCGAACTTACCGAACAAATACTTACTTTTGGAACGGAAGCCCGAGCCAGAGCAGTTATCTAATGACAACTTGATCATGTTGCCTCCATCGAGTATCTTAGCAAGGTTTTTGCCGAAAAAGATTTCAACATCTTGGTGGAAGTTATCAGCTGAGGCAGCCATTAGACTGGTCATGGACATTAGACCCAAAAGCAATACAGAGGAGGAAAGGGAGGACATTTTAGTGATAGAGATCTAGAAGACAGAGAGGCCAGATTGTATATATGTGCGTTTGATGGGTTGAAAGTTGGGGTTTTGAGGACGGGGTTGGAGTAGAAAAGAAGTTTAAAGGGGAAAGTTGGAGTAGAAAAGAAGTTTACACGTTGTGTGTAGCTTCAATTGGTAGTCCAGCTTAGCCTTCCCGGTGTGCACGTACATATATGTTGAAACTGTCAACTCACATTTATGTTTCACAATTTGCATGTGGAAGCGTGGTGGGGTGGGTTGAAACAGTGGAAATATAATTCTTTTTTTTTTTCATTTGTGAAAATATAATTCGGGAACATCTTAAACTACTAAAATTTGAGAGATCAAGGTTTGAAAACTTGCGAAAATTGAGACGGAGGAAGAGGGTCGTCTACTCATCTTACTGGAAAAATATGTAACTAAGGGTGCCAAATATGTGGCACTCCGCAGGCTGCACATACACCAATTTCAGTACTTAATCGGACTCGGTTAGTACGTTTCCTTGGGTCATGTTGAATTGTCAAGTGAAGTAACCACGAAGTGTTACTGTTTGGAAAGTGATGTATAATATGGGATTTTTTTGTTTTATTGTTTCTTACATGAGTTTGCGGTAATAGCATGTGTTCATAAATGAGGCGTACCGTGTCCTATCAATAATGCATGTAATCCGCCGTGACACATAAAAATTCACATAAGAATTAATACGAACACAGCTAAGTTATATGAAAATATGAAAAAGTGGGAGTAGATATGCGAAAATTACTGGGGAGTCCAGGGGTGAAAAAACAAAAACAGGGTTCCCTAATAATTTTTAAAAAATCCTAATAGTATGAATGCGAATCACTAATTAATACTATCAATAAAAAACTACGTTAGCAATCAATCATATAACGCAGAGATATATGTGGAAAATCTCAAAATGGGTAAAAACCACGGGAATGAATCAAATCACTATAATTATTGTGCAGTTACAGATATACCTATCTAAACGTAGTAAATCCTCACAACGTTCTAAGTACTACCTGCCAAGTCGCACGTTCACCGCACCAAATAATCTTGATTGCCAATGGCCTTGAGCCCACAAGCCTTCCGAAAACATAACGAAAATCTCCTTTGGAATAGCGAACAAAACGTTGCTTTAATGTCATCACCTCCACCCGCCACATATATATAACCTTGTATATAGTCTGTAGTCCCCTCTATTTTTCTTGCCGTGCCTTTTTCTTTTATAAGGCTGCACTTTTTTTAACCTAGGCACAGGAACTAACAAGTCCATATATAGATATCTTTGTCACGCTGCTTTTCATTTAAAATAACAGGAGGCTAGGTGCCGATTGATAACCGGCCGGATTGATCCGTCCATCGATCCGTCTTTGCTAAAATTCGTCTCGTTGAAGCCGACTTCCTTTTCATCCAAAATGCTCACTCTCAATTACAAAATAATAATGATTCCTTCTACTCTAATCCTATACAGACTCACTAGCCTATAAAAAATAACAAAATTACAACTCGATATAAAATATGTGTTTTGTCGTACGAAATTATCAATACAAAATTAAGACTACAGAATTTGGTCCTCACAAGAAGCACCCAACACCTCCATAACAACACGTGTAGAGATGACAAATGGATCGTATTGTGTCGTGTAAGCAAATTAATTACTTCCGTACCTAGCTAACATACTTCGTGTCTTGTCGTATCGTGCTACGGCATTAAAATATTCTAGATCAGTCTGATAGTTAAACAAGCTACAATCTGTGTCGTGTCGGATTTCAAGTCGAGAGGTCCAAGTTAGGAAAGTGACCTTTTTCTCTGATGGTTTTCGAAAATTAAATTTGATTCCTCCAAGTTTTGTAGAATGTTTTGACAGATTCTACACCTAGCTATAAGTCTGTTGAGAGCAAATATTTCAATCTACATATGTACTGCAAATATTTTTTTTTATAACCAAGTGTCCGGATCAATTTACGTGCATCTCTACTAAATCTACCTTTCACTAGTGAGGGCTCTACTTGAAGCCGAAACAAATGTTCCATATGAACTGCCCTCAAATGAATTGATAACATCTTAGCGGTTTTGAACCAGAGATTTTAGGATCGAGCAAACTTCTGAGTTCCTAAAATTGACCACTAGGCCAAACCATTGGTGTTTCAATCTATACACATTAGCTATGCATAATTCTAATATACTTTAGCTAGTGTATTTTTTAGAAACCTTAGGGCAAGTCGGTTTAATTTTACCCTATTTTTAGGGGGATTTAGAGGCAGGTCCTATAGATGTGATCCATCCCTCATGGGGTCCTGGCGCATTAAGATCACAAAATCAATACTGCATGGGGTCCTCCCCCATTGTTGATTGTGAATTTAAGTGAAAATTAACACTATTAATTGTTAATTTAATATTGTTAGTTATTACTCCCTCCGTCCCAATTTACGTGTTCACTACAGTTCTGCATGTCATTTTCAATTGCTTATAGCTCTCAATGTATATTGTTAAAAATATGCAATATGGATCTTATTTGATAGATCTCAAATATTTCTATAAAACAATGATTTTAAAAACATAGAACATAATATATGTTGAGAGATATAAGCTATTGAAAATAGCACACAGAACCATAATGGACACTTAAATTAGGACAAATGGAGTAATTAAGATGGAAATTAACAATGTTAATTGTGAATTTATGCTATTATTTTTTTAAAAAAATTTAATTAACAATGTTAAATTATAAATCAGCAGTATTAAAATTAACAATTCACGGGTCTAAATTCATGAGAGTTAACAATGTTCAATTAACAATTGGTGTACACGAAATGTATCCATGGCAGGGGGATCTTTAATAGTAATCAAAATCGTAAGACATTCTTGATTGTACAAGGTCTTATCGGAAGATCTGTGATTTTTGAATGGTATGAGTTACTTATCGAATTTTGTTGACTATCATTTAGAGTTGCATCAACGGAGAGCAGTTTTTCTAAATTGAAGTTGATAGAAACTTACATTCAGACTATATACCATGTCACAAAATAAATTAAGTAGATTGACTATGATTTCAACTGAAAATGAGTACTTTGATAAGTTAAAGTATGATGACTTAATTCTTTTTTTTTCAAAAAATGTCAAGAGAAGATGTTTTCTTTGAATCGGATCGTTCTAATTAGCACTATAACTGGGATTACATTTTGATTTATTTATTTTATTTTATTCAAGCTAAAAGCACAACATACCGTTAATTTTGGTTTTTTCTTCTTTGACTTGCATGTATTTTAATTTTTTATGACTTACTAATAATAATTGGTCAATAAAATTTGAAGTCAGCCTTAAACAACTCAAAATCGAAGTTAGCATTGAGTTACAAAACGATAGAAAGTACGACAAATAATAATTTTCTGGTGGGAACTAAGACCCATGGGACCCCTAAATACGCGTACATCGCTGCAAGTGGATCTTATAGATGGAGAGTAACTTATTTTATAGCGGAGTCGTGAACAAGTTTTTCGCAGATTGGTGCAATCTCAGACGTTCGTTTCCGCAATTAATGATTGATATTGTTTTTCATTGTTATAGGTTATAATTGATTTTCAATCCAAATTGTTCAAAAATACTTTGGACTCGCACAATTAGACTTGGGGCTCCTTAAACCCATTTTCACGAGGCCAGCCGTTTTAGATATATTCTCCTTATAGATGTCACCTGAATCACATTTGAATAGTAGAAAACTCAAGAAATTCCTCAGCGCTTCCCGCTGCATGCATGTTATTCCATTCTTATTGGTTTATACACATCCATACCTTTATTTTATGCGAGTTCATCTCCACTCTGTTGTCAACCATGCATTAATTAACAAACATCTTTTGCATGGGTTCCTCCATCATTAATTATTTTTTCGAGGTAAATTATTTACTGAAGTACCGAACGTTGTGTTGTAATCCACCAGACCCCAAATAAGAGTTCAATATTTTATTTTGAGATATTCATCCGAGAATAATTTATATACATTGGTGGTATAAACATTTATTTTCTTCAAATCAATTGCATTACATCACGTCGTCTAAACAGTTGTCTCAATTAATAGAATATTGCGACGTGATGTAATGTAATTGACTACTGCATGTCTGTGCTTGAAGGCACAGTTCAAAATTGGTATTTAACAAATTATCCAATTTTATCCCTCTAACCTCTTGAAGGCTAAGGCCTCATTCACAAAATTCCAACTACACAACAACATGTGCTATGCACGGTATCAAATGTACATCGATCCTAAGTTATGTTGGGGTAAACATGCACAAACTCTTTTCATGACGACTGCATAGTGCATAATAGTACTTGAACAAAATTTCCACACTAAGTGATCCGTAATTTATCTGATAAAGTTATAGTTGAATTGATTTGTTGGAATACAATTTGAATAAGGATTTTTTAGAAAAATAAGTTAATTGTCACTATACACGATTCTCTGTACTCTTGGCGGCAAGACAACACGCAAGAACAGAAGAGGACTTTTATTGAATAGTGCCGATCTTGAATTTCCATCACGGCTCCGAAACTTATGCAATTGGACAATGTTAGAGTTGTTGCACTAAATAGCCAAGCATCACTAGATTGAGTTATAATCATATTCCGTATCTACTTTGATCAATCAACTGACCATTGGGTTCATTTTTTTCTGATTGGCTAAGAAATATTTCACTTATCACATGAATAAAAAGATGAAATCATTACAATAGGCTAGCAGAAGAAATGCATGAGAGAGCTTTGAACAGTAGCATAATATTTTTCTATTGCTACTACTCACAAAAACTTCACTTGCCCCTCAACCTTGCTAATTTTTAGTAGTATATATACGACAAAAATGAAAACAACAACTTAAGATAATTAGTTGAAAATACATCGGCTAAACACACCTTAAAAGTCCATTAAGAGCAATTAAAGTGTGTTGTATCTTCCTCCCAAGTGTCACCTATCTTCCTCCCAAGTGTCTCCTCATCTGCTTCCTCGTCTTCTCTAGCCGAATAGACTTTTGTGATCAAGTGCATAACGAAACCGAATGGAATTCTTTCTCATGGAATGCCACTTTAATGCAAAATGTGGAGGTTTGAATAGCCCAACGAAAAAAGGAAGGATTTTAGTACTTCAACGTCAGAAGAAATTTTTCTCATGGAATGCCACTTTAATTTCGTATTGCTTACCTCTTTAGTTTTTGAAAGGGGGTTATACTTGGTAATTGATTAGAAAAAGGGTGCATAATTGGTAATGTTTCAAAATTTAAATTTCAAATGGTAAGATTATGAAATCATGATATTTAATTATTTTTTTGGGTCAATGGGTGTAGATCCAACAGTCATCACATATGGATCATTTTTGGGTCTTCAATCTCTGCCGTGCAAACTGTCACGGAGGACAATTGTGAGAGGGGCATTTTGCAAAATCGTTGTGTAATGTAATATAGATTTGGAGGAAACAAATGTTTACACCGGCGATGTAAATAATTTAATCTCGATCCATTAATAATTGTCAATTTGAAAAAGTTTTTTTTTTTTTTTCACTCGATAGATGTCTAGTTTACTCCTAAGGAGATGAAGAAAGGGTATCGCTAAGCACCACCATACGGTTGGGTAAGCCCAAAAGAAGTTAACCATCACACCAAGCACTCACGCTCTTGGCGAGAATCAAACCCTGATCACCATTAATGGGTAAAAGTGGAGGATAATTTTGAAAAATAGAGGTAAAAGTTGACGAAGCTAAACACATAACAACACACGAATGAAGTGTGTGTATATATACTTTCTCCGTCCCTTTTTAAGTGTCCTACTTCATAGCTCTAACTTATTAAAAAGATATCATCATTATACCTTTCATATCAACTTTTTCCTCTACTTTCTCTACTTACCTATCATCATTTCATTTTTACTCACTTATTTTTCAAAATGGAATCTACTTTTAGGAACAAAATAGACAATATACCAACTTTTACCCACTAACTTTATAAAATGGACACTTATTAAGGGACAACCCAAAATGAAATACTGTACTCTAAATAAGGGACAGAGGGAATATATATTTTAAACTCTTCGATCGATCCCATTCCTTCTAAGTTACTCTCTCCCTCTGAATTCACTCTTTATGTATATTTTTACTCGTTTGAAAATATATGTTCCTCTTTAATGATGAGCCACACTTTATGTAACTTATCTTTTGCCCCTTGTTTATAGGTTAAAATAACATTAGTGAATTGCCGGAGGGTATTGATGATAAAAAAAAAGAAGCCGGAGGGTATTGTTAGAGAATAGTCCCACATTGCTTGAGTATGTAATGAAAGATCATTTCTAACATGAGAATCAATCATCAAGAGTTGTGTTAGTTCGAATAACCCGCCTTTTGATATCGAGGTTTTGATTCATGATTATTTATCTCTCAAGGAATTTTTTATCGTATGTGAGTTTAGTTTTATCAGACGAGACTGTAATAGGGCTGCACCTCTAACTGTGGATTTGAGGTGCGCAACATCCAACCTCTAGTTGGACGTTGTGTTTTGTTTTTATGCTTGTTGTTGTGTGGATGAGCAAGTTTTGCTTATCTTCCCCTCCCCATCGATGTATCCCTCTTTGAGATTTATAAAAATGTTTCATTTGCCAAGCAATATATATATGGCCGCACATGTTTGTGCTAAACAGGCCATTTCTTGTGGTTTGTTTGACATGTGGACTTCCAACTTGCCCCCATGGGGTTTGTCACTTTCTGATGTATGGACGTTTCTGCCTGTCAAGTTAATAAAATCTTCTCACTTTTGTCAAAAAAATAAATAAATAAATAACATGGGAGATCTGTTCAATATATCATTGCCAATTAGTTTCGGGCTACATATAAAGTTATCCCAAGGATTTCTTATAAGAATATACGTTCCTTAATTTTCAAAATTTTGAGAGTTAATTCGTACCTAGACTTTACCAAACATTTACCAACCAGCGTAATATTGATGACCCTGTGTTTTTACCCTTTGTTAAACTTGAATTATATTATCGATAATTCTAGAGATATAACTACCGGCTACAATCCCAACCACAACCTCCTACGTGCAGGGCTGGCCCAATAGGAAGGCTCAAGAGACCGCCGTCTTGGGCCTTCACATTATGGGCCAAAAATGGAGCATCCTTTTCAAGATAAGTATATATATTTTCTGTGTGTAATTATAATTTAAACTCCTTTGGTGGTTCAATAGTAAAGTGTTTGCTCTTTCACATAAGGTGCCGAGGTTCAAATCTTGGTAGTGTCTTTTTGCCAAAAAAAATTTTCTCCTATCACACAAATTGGTGCTATTGTGATTCAAACATGAGTCCACTGAATATTATTGCAACCATACAAGCCATTAAAGCCGAAATATTTATCATGTTGAATAGTATGAATGAAAATTGTATATAGAAAAGTATTTTTGTTTATTGTTTTTAAATTGGAAAATTTATGTAGGGCACTATTCCACCACTTGGCCTAGGGCATCTAAATACCTTGGGCCGACCCTGCCTACATGCATAGAATTATTGGTATATTATGTTACTATCCTATTGCTTTTTCTTTATCCTATTACCTGCGTATATTGTTGGATTATTTTCTAACAAAAAATAAAACAAAATCACCATTTCATTAAATACAGTACAAAGTATCAATAGTACCGAGAAATATTTAGCTTTTTATTTTGGTCACGTTCATGTTAATGTTTTAATAGTGATGGTCTTACCGTTTCGAACAATGATCGTTTTGGCAGTTATTGTCACACCGCTTTTGACATTTGTGGTGATGATAAAAAAAAAATTGCAAATAAAGTAAATATCAACTTTGAACTTCCCAAATCACAAATAATAAATTGTTCAAGCGGTGATATAGGATCGATCGTAGAAAGTTTGATAAAGTGGCCAATATAGAAAGGCTGCAAGGTTCCCTTTGACAGTAATCCTCCTCCTAGTCTTGACTTATTGCCCAGGTCGGTGGAGTTCAACTCATTTCGTTTGAATGCAGATAAGGTCAACTTTTCCTAAATTCCAGTATTTGGCGGTTTCAGGGCACCGCCACGTGTGTCTCAACACCTTTATCCATCATACAGTTTCGTAAGAATCTGTCAAAACTCGCGCCAACTAACCTGCTTAATCCTTAGCCTAACCACAAAGCTCAAAAGATTAATCACAAATTATTCAGTAGCTGCTTTCGAATCCTTGTACACCCATTCATTTTCTTTTCCTTTTCCAATGTGGGATATTATAATCTCCGATCCCCCACTAAGGTCGCTATGTTCTCATTGCGCCCTGTGGTCCATCACCTCCACTCACCGAGCGATATGAGACAAGTATCTGCTTAAGCAACTCAAACTCCTTAAGCTCGTATCATGTGGGACCCGTCCAAGTACGATAAGCACCTCAAGCTCCTCATTTGCCGGGCTCACCCAAGCACGTCTCCTCGCGAGACCCGTCCTATACTTCCGGTTTGTGCAAGCTTTGATACCGCATGTCAAGCCCCACGTTAGCTGAACCACGTGGCTCAAAAGGTTAACCTCAAATTATATAGTAGCTGCTTATATATACAAACAGGGACTGAACCAGGATTTTTCAACGTGGGGACCGAACTATGAACAATAACTTTTGAAATTTCAAGGTTCGAAAATCTAATAGTTTAGTTGATTTGGGTTTTGAGGAGATTTTTTGAGTAATGGGTGCAGAAAGATAAAAAGAAAAATGTGAGAAATAATTGAAGAGAAAACTGATTGGAGACCGTGGGGAAAGAGTGAGGTTGGATTTTGGGACCCAAAACGAACAAGTCTAAAGCATTTAAATGTGTATATAACACCCAATACAAAAAACAATATATAGTAGCTCTTAACAAAAAAAAAACAACTAATCTTAATATTTTAAAAAGAAGTGGAGTGAAGTGCAAATGGTGCATCCCTTAAACTCGATCTCATGCAAATAGAAAGAGTGCAATTTCCGAAAGCACCAATCCCCCTCCCCAAGTTCCCTAAGATAGAATAGATTAGGTTTAACGAATAATAAGAAAATTATTTTAAATAATAAATATATATATATATATTTAAATATTTTTTAAAAAAATACCCAAAACTACGCGGGAGCCGTGGCCCCCATAAACCCTCATATAGTTCCGTCTCTGCATACGAATCCTTATATACCAATTCATTTTCCCATCCTTTTCGAATAATTACCGGAGTAGATTGATACCATCTTCCAGTCTCCGGACCGGCATGGAAACATGCAGTATCCAACGGAACAGGTCGAATATGCAAGCATGAAATGGCGGCAGTGGTCACCCTTTCAAAATTTCAAGAATCTCATACGGAGTATATATTACTCCCCCTCCGTCCCAATTTAATTCTCCTTTTTTAGAGTTCGTGCAATTTTTCAATTGATTATATTTTATAATTTATAATATTTTATGTGATTTGAAAATTATTATTTTATTATAAAACTAATCGAAATCTATCAAATAAGATTCATGTTGAGTATAAAACTCATTACCGATTTAGAGATATAACTAATTTTTTATCCGGTAAAAATAGAACTAGAGACAATTAAATTCAGACGGATAGAATAGTAATTTTGAATTATTTGTCCTTCTCACACAACCAAAATTAGAATATTCTAAGAGGTCCCCCTCAGAAGATTGGATTTTGGATCCCTTGCCAACCGATCGAATAGTTAATTCTCACTTAATGGCATTCCTATTGGTACGATCAATCCATCAACAAAGTCAAATATTGGGAAAATCGATTCTGGTTCAAAATTCGGAGCCAAAAAACCCGCAACATCCTCATCAATGCCGTTGATGGACTACAAAGATGAAAAGGTCCCTAAGTATGAGAGCATCACAACGGGACACAAAGATCCCGACAAACATGACACCTCGCACCCCGACAATCATATGTGATGCACTTTGGACATGGACCCAACAAAACAATAACCAAAATATTACACGATTGACAAGTTACCAATCAAAGCACATGCACACGCGGAACACCAAAAAACATCAGCTCCCCATAGCAAATGCAACCACCAACGAGCCCAAAACCATAGCAGCAGCCACAAACCTAGGATCCAAAAGCCAAAACAATAGCATCATTAATAGAGACAAAACCATGCGGAAAGCTCAGGCACCCCAGGCTTCAACCCCAACAGAAACTCCACACCAAAATCTGTGGCCAGCAAGCAACAAAAATAAAACCAACTCTAGCAGACCAACAACTAAGCATGACAAAACAAACCCCACCATGAAGCGGCTTCAATATAATCAGACTCATGAAGCAAGGGACGAAAGGATTGAAAAGGCACCAATATAATCAGACTCAAAACACAGCAATGCACCAAGAGAGACCAAAGCCCCTTCGCTTGAAATCAAAATAGCAGCAACGGCCCGGCAACCTCAGCAGCAAAAACCAAAAACAGAGCAAGCAACAGCAACCCTCTAGCACACAACCTTCTAGCACAAAATTAACCTTAAACACTGAGACCGTCAACAAAACACCAACCCAGAAGCCAAAAGATATATAAAAACCCACCAACAAAAAAAAAAGATCGAATCTGCTTCAAAACCTTAAGCCACTTAAACACCCCTTTGGCCATACAAAAGCACAAAACCAACCCACCTAAACAACACACACAACCTCACACCAACAGGACCCGAAAGCAGCAGAAGCAAAGAGCCTACAAACACATCCTCAAGATCCACATTAGAAACCAAAAACCCCTCCTATCAGTTAGAACTTGACTAAATTCTCCTAACGGTGCCTCTGTTCCTCTTAACTCTTACTGGAAAAAGTCTACATGACAATAACTTCATCACTCTCATGGAAATGTACTCCCAAACATTTACTCTTAACCGCAACATCTGTAAGATTATCGAGGCAATAGAGTCAATAGCAGTATGTGAGTCCCGAATCATCAGCGTTTCTTCTTCTCAATGTCTTCAAAGTCCAAAGATGTTGCATGGTTTCTCACCTAACCAAGCTGAAATTGGGACTGTGAGGGACACTAGGACACTATCCCCTCCAGAATTAACTCCTCGTGGAAGCTTGCTGTGATTCTTTTTTTGTCCTACACCCCCACATTTACCATGTTGATCTAGGCCGACAACGAAATTAGTTTTAACCCATGCATCTTGAGGGCATTGCCATCTAACCTGCTCTTGAACTATGCCAGTGTTGGGGATGCAGACAACTTTCAGCAACAGAGTTCAGCAACAAAGGTCCATGACCAGCGCGGAGAGTTCCGCGACAGGTAGGCATGCGGTCAGGCTCGCGGCGGGTAGGGCGCGACAGATAGGCTCGCGGCTGAGATGGGCCGTGGGCCGCGGCCCAAGTTGGTTGGACGGGTCCAGCTATCACTAAGGATTTGCCTATAAATATTAGTTGTTGTATTCATTATTTCTAAAGGCTATACAGAGAGAATTTCTAGAGAGGGTTTCTAGTGAGAGAAAGTGCAAGAGAACTTTCTTAGAGAGGAAAGAGAAGACTTGTAATCTTTCATTTTCTTTCGTTCATAGTGGACTGGTGTGGCTCTCGAGGACATAGGTAAGTTGCCGAACCTCGTATATCTGTGTGTTCTGTTTTTCCTATTCCTCTTTCTCTTCCTTTTCTCTAGTTTATTTTCTGTGACGATAGTATCCCAAGATCCTGAAGTATTTTTTATTCGTTGTGAGTCGAGCGCGAGACTCTGATTTCCCAACAACTAGTATCAGAGCCGCGGTTGTGGTAAGGGTGTTCAACAGTTTTCCAATTGAAGCTTTTGGGCAGTCCGGATTTTCGAGGGAGCTATGGGTTCAGAAGAAGGGAAATCGAAGATCGAGAAGTTCGATGGAACGGACTTTGCTTTCTGGAAGATGCAGATAGAGGACTATCTATATCAGAAAGATCTTTACCGGCCGCTACTGGGTAAAGATAAAGGAAAGAAGAAAGAAGGGGAGACTGACGCAGAATGGGATGTTCTTGACCGGAAGGCGATGGGTCTGATCCGGTTATCACTCTCGAAGTTAGTCGCACACAATATACTGAAAGAAAAAATCGCATCCGACCTGATGGACGCGCTCGCGGAGATGTATGAACAACCGTCTGCGGCAAACAAGGTGCACTTGATGAAGATTTTGTTCAACTTCGAGATGCCTGAAAGAGGTTCGTTTATGAAGCATCTCAGCGAGTTCAATATAATAGTGGACCAATTGGTTTCTATTGGTATTGAGTTCGACGATGAGGTTCAAGCCTTGTTGATCCTGTCTCAGTTGCCAGAGACCTGGCAGGGTACGGTTATTGCGATTAATAATTCGGTTGGGAAGGAGAAACTCAAACTAAATGATATAGTCAATTTGATTCTGACTGAAGAAGTTAGAAGGAAATCACTCGAGGGGGCGTTGGGCTGTAGCAGTTTAAGTTCAGCTCTAAGTTTTGAGCAGAGAGGCAGAGGCCAGACCAGGGATGGTCAGAACCAGAACAAGAGCCGGTCGCGCAAAATACAAGTACGCGACATTAAAGGTGAATGTTGGAACTGTGGCCAGGTGGGTCACATGTCTTCAGTCTGTAAGGCTCCAAAGAAGAATAATGGTGAGCAAGAGGCCCACATCGTGCAGGATGCACTTATTCTTTTGATGGACAGTATCGCGGAGTCATGGGTGGTTGAATCGGACGCCTCATTCCATGCGACTACTAGCAAGGGGGTTCTGAAGAACTATGTGACAGGCGACTTTGGGCAAGTATACTTGGGCGATGATGAGCTATGTAGTATAGGTCTACTTCATGAAACACAAGTCAGAAGTATCCGAAATTTTCATGAAGTGGAAAGCCAAAGTAGAGAACGAGACAAACTTGAAGGTGAAGTGTTTGAGGTCAGACAACGGGGGAGAGTATGAACTGGGATAGTACAAGAGAGCCTGTGCTCTATTCGGGATCTGTTTAGAGACGACTCTTCCAGGAACTCCGCAGCAGAATGGCATCGCGGAGCGGATGAACAGGACTCTGACAGAGCGTATGTGGAGCATGTGGATACACGCGGGGTTGCCCAAGCAATTTTGGGCAGACGCGATCAGTACAACAACATACTTAATCAACCACGGGCCATCAGTTCCGTTGAACTTTGGGATACCGGAAGAGGTTTGAAGCGGTAAAGAGGTAAATCTCTCACATTTGAAAGTTTTCGGTTGTGTTGCTTATGTCCACCTCAGTGACAAAGTCAGAGACAAACTAGATGCTAAGTCACTGAAGTGCACGTTCATTAGGTACAGTGGCGATGAGTTTGGTTATCGTCTCTAGGATGAGAAAAATCGAAAGATAATCAGAAGCCGGGATGTCATATTCAATGGGTCGGTGCTGTACAAGGACAGGGATAACAAACAATGCAGTGGGAGTTCTACTGAGGAACGCAAGGGTCCCGCAACGGTGGTCACGCGAGAGGATCGCGAGTCACCCGAGTACTTTAGTTTGGAGGATCTTCCAGAAAGCAGTGGGGATGAGTCAGGATCTGACCGAATGGATGAGGCAGTCTTGCGGACAGAGTCTGGGGCAGTTCCAGAGACAGCGTCTAGCTCATCGGTTACTGCGGTAAGGAGATCAAGCAGGGTACCCAAACCTAATCCAAAATACCTTTCGTCGCTGGATTATTTGCTTTTTACAAATAACGGAGAACCATATTGCTATGACGAGGCTTTATAGGTCAGAGACGCTGTGAAGTGGGAACATGCTATGCAAGAGGAGATCGATTCTCTTCACTCGAATGTGACTTGGGAGTTGGCAAAGCTTCCCGCGGGGAAGAAGGCGCTACAAAACAAGTGGGTATACCACGTCAAGCAAGAAAGCGACGGCAGCAAGAGGTTTAAGGCCAGATTGGTTGTGAAGGGCTTTCAACAGAAAGAAGGGGTTGATTTCACGGAGATTTTTTCCCTAGTTGTGAAGCTGACCACTATCAGAGTGGTATTGAATTTGGTGGCTGCAGAAAACCTCTACCTTGAGCAGTTGGATATTAAAACTGCGTTTCTTCATGGTGACTTGGATGAAGAAATCTACATGAAGTAACCTATTGGCTTCATTGAGAAAGGTAAGGAAGAGATGGTGTGCAGACTCAAGAAGAGTCTGTATGGGTTGAAACAGGCTCCTAGACAGTGGTACAAGAAGTTTGATAGATACATGCAGCGCAGCGGCTACGCAAGGTGCCACGCGGATCACTGTTGCTACCTTAAACAATGTAAGGCAAGCTACATAATCTTGCTACTCTAAGTAGATGATATGCTCGTAGCAGGGTCGTGTTTACGCGAGATAAACAAGTTGAAGCAACAGTTGACAACAGAGTTTGCTTTGAAAGATCTGGGTGTAGCGAAGCAGATACTCGGGATGAGGATTAGCAGGGACTGAACCCAAGGGGTCTTGAAGTTGAGTCAAGCTGAGTACATTGAAAGTTGAGTCAAGCTGAGTATATTGAACGAGTTCTTGAAAGGTTCAATATGCAGAACGCCAAGGCAGTTGGCGAGCCTCTGGGAAGTCAGTTTAGACTTTCTGACATGCAGTCTCCGAAGACAGATGCTGAGAAGGAGCACATGGCCAAGGTATCGTATGCCTCGGCCATTGGTAGTTTGATGTACGTGATGGTCTGTACGCGGCCGGACATTGCCCACGCAGTGGGCGTTGCGAGCAGGTTTGCGAGCAATCTGGGGAAGCAGCATTGGGAAGCTGTCAAGTGGTTACTGAGGTATCTCCGTGGGACCGCGGATGTGCCATTGTGTTTTGGGAGAGCATATTTGGTGGTGATAGGATATGTGGATGCAAATTTCGCGGGTGATCATGATACAAAGCGAAGCACCACAGGTTATGTCTACACTTTGGGATCAACAACGGTGAGTTGGGTCTCGCATCTGCAGAAGTTGGTAACTTTGTCCACGACAGAAGCTGGGTATGTAGCAGTCACGAAGGCCGCTAAGGAGATGATTTGGTTGAAGGCTTTTCTAAGTGAGTTGGGTTTGAAGCAGGAGAATAGTGTTCTTTTCAGTGACAGCCAGAGTGATATACACCTTGCGAAAAATCCAGTGTTTCATGCTAGAACGAAGCACATCGATTTGAGGTACCATTTCATTCGCTCGCTTTTGGAAGAAGAGGAACTGTTATTAGAGAAGATTTTGGGGAGCCAAAATCCGGCAGATATGTTGACAAAGTCAGGCACCATCGAGAAACTGAAGTTGTGTTCAATTTCAGTTGGCCTTCGCGCGTGAGGAGTTGGAGGGCCGGAGTCACACCAAGAGGGATGAAATTCACTACGTACGCTATTGATTGAGGCTGTTGATATTGGTTTGCTTCAGTTATCTTTAAGTGGGAGATTGTTGGGGATGCAGACAACTTTCAGCAACAAAGGTCCATGACTAGCACGGAGAGTTCTGCGATAGGTAGGCACGCAGTCATCGCAACAGGTAGCGCGGGACAGACAGGCTCGCGGCCGAGATGGGCCGTGGGCCGTGGCCCAAGTTGGTTGGACGGGTCCAGCTATCACTTAAAGTTTGCCTATAAATATTAGTTGTTGTATTCATTATTTCTAGAGGCTATACAGAGAGAAAATTCTAGAAAGGGTTTCTAATAAGAGAAAGTGCAAAAGAAAACTTTTCTCAAAGAGGAAGGAGAAGACTTGTAATCTTTCGTTTTCTTTCATTCATAGTGGACTGGTGTGACTCCCAGGGACGTAGGCAAGTTGCCGAACCTCGTATATCTCTATATTCTGTTTTTCCTATTCCTCTTTCTCTTCCTTTTCTCTTGTTTGTTTTCTGTGACGATAGTATTCCAAGATCCTGAAGTGTCTTTTGTTCGTTGTAAGTTGAACGCGAGGCTCCGATTTCCCAACAGCCAGCCCGCACCAAATTGCCCCGCTAAAATCATTCTTCTCCACTGCCTTCAAATAATCACTAACAGAATTATGTTTAATCTTGTGTCAACAGAAATATGTGTAATAATCTTGTGGCTGCCAAACATTTGATCATAGGAACATATGCAAAGCACGTTAGAGTTGTCTTACCATCTGATCCAGGCGGCCCATGGTAGAAATTGCAATAACTTTTCAACTAACAAATTACATCAGAAAGCCAAAACAAAATTTCCTCAGGGTTCGAACTTGATCGATACAAGCTATGGAAACAAAGAAGAATACAAATTAAATTGCTTCAAACAGAATGTTTCTTAAAAATTGATTGGTAGACTTTTATTTGAATTGAAAGGATACAGATTTCCAAGAGTTTGTGATCTAATAAATTGGGTAAAAATTTTGATCATCAAGAACACGTGCTCACTACATATTCGTCGACTGCGTGCACTCAAGGGGGTATCCCTTGGGAAACCGTTTCTTGTCAGTGCAGTAATTGTAACCCATATAGCTCTTCTGCACCCACCGGAGTTTTTTTAGACCTTCGGGGCCCAATTCTTGGGTTTGCCACGCCTCGGTAGATGCTATTGAATCGGTGGACATAGAAGAACCACATGAAGATGATCCAAACGAGACTACACAAGCATTTACTTTGTAATTTCTGTAGGCAGCAGTAAAAGGGCCTAACGTCCAATTGGTCTTCACTCTCCCGCCTTGCGTTGCCCATTCTTCCCCACACCAGATGGTAGAGAAGACCTTCATCGGCTGGCTGGTTGGGAATGGCACACCGATGGCTTCAAGGTTTTCGAATACCCTTATTGGCGTATTATCCACCAGCCAACTGTCAATGAACAAGATGTGTTGTATAGAAGGTAAGTTATTGGGTAGATGTAATTAAATGGACGACCGCGAGAATTTGATTTCGCAAGCAAAAGGTCATGTAACAAAATGTGTTTTGTGTAGAGTTAGTGAAATTGAAAATTAAGGATAGTCAACATTACATGATTATTTTAGGGTTCCAAACAACCGAGTAGGTGTGGAATGATGTTGTGGGATCGAACCAGAGAGAGAACTGTTGTTCCCGCCCCCCTTTCCCTTGGGAGAAGACATTGGTGTGGACTATATATGGCTGTCCGGACACATTGCCTAAGAATTCAAAGTCAATCTCATCGTGTTTTGATCCTTCGGAAGATAACTGCATTGAAAGAAGATCATCGAAAACCAGTAGTGAGACCACAAAGCTCTTGATTCAAAACTAGTAGTGAGAATCACGAAAAAACAATTACCCATAAAACTCGAAGTGTAGATGAGAAAAAAAATATCCCTCTATATTATGTATATTCTCATCCGAATTACACGTTCTTCTGCATTGAGAATTGTATTGACATTGAAAATGATATGGTCCTATATCATTTTCGAATCCGGAAATGATATCTGCATTGAAATGATGTGGTCCTCTATACCACCTTCTAATCTGAGTTACGATATCGTGAATGATTTGAAAATACACAGAGATTTCTCAGTGCATTTTTTTTTTGTACATTATAGGGTAAAAGACACAGATTTCTCAATGCATTTTGTTGTAACGTTGTTCAGTTAAGGAGGAAAGAACAGGACGAGGAATTTACAGGGTAGAGACCACAGGGAATGGGGTTAATAGTCGGGGCAGCCCAACCTTATTAGAGGCCCGCCCACGAGATCGAGATTGATGCCATTAAATATTTCAATAACAAATTAATGTATTGTCTAATATGTTTCATTGAAGTTTGGAAATTAATTATATTTTTTGTTTTTTGAGATGCAAATTTATTGCTGAAGAAAACCCAATCCTCGCTGTTTACAATTATCTTACTCTATATTTCATTAGGAGGTCTAGTCTTGCGAGGGTGTGTATCTACTATATGTTCCGTTTTCGTGCATGGTTGGCTCCTTGCATGCCAACTTGGCACTTCAAGCCTTAGCTTTTATTTTGTAAGATTCAAGATTAATGGATGCCATCGTTTTAGGATGCGTTCGTTTTTCTTCGTGCCCTAACCTCTTAATTAGTTTTTTGTAAAATATTTTATCATCAATCAACAAAGAAATTGCGGCCTCTAAACTTCAGAAGCGTTAGGCACTGGTCTTAATGACTTATTGCTGAGGCTAGCTACCACTATTAAAGAGCATCTAGTAAATCAACTTTTGGATATCAAGCATCAGTAAGTTATTTTACTTGGATTATCAACAAATATTTTACTTAGGAATTAATTTATCTCACACCAATCTTGTGCACACAAAACAAATTGTATTGGGGAAAAAATATTTATTCTCAAACAGATAGAGCCTATATGTTACGGCAGCGGTGGAGAAAATCCGGACTTACATAATATGTCGTGACAGTACCAGCAGAGTTGCCACCGACAAGCTTTATTTCCATGTCGATCCTTCCAAATAAGTACTCATTTCTGGATCGGAAGCCGGAGCCAGTTATGTTGTCTAGAGACAAGGTGAGATACTGGCCGCCTTCAAGTATCTTAGCCCGTGGGCCTCCGTAATACAAGTCAACATCTACGTGGAAATTACCCGTCGAGCCAGCCTTTGGCCCAGCGTCCGAAACCTTGGGATCGCTAGAGGTTCGGTCGGTCGTCGACTTTTCGGGCGCAACATAAGTCGAGGCAGGCGCAACCGACCCAGAATCCAGGTGATCAAAAAAAAAAAAAAAACTAGACTGGTCATGAACATCATGACCACTATCATTAAAAGCATCCTGGAATTGCCTCTTGAAGAGGCAAAGGACGACATTGTAAACACACACACACGCAGAGAGAGAGAGAGAGAGAGAGAGAGAGAGGATTGATGGTATGTATGACTATGTGTGAAGGCTGGGTAGGAGGGGAATGCATATATATGAGGTGATCATGATTAAGAAATAGCCGTTGACCCTTGTAGAAGGGAAAGCATCGTGGAGAGATGAGGGGGGGGACAGCTAGAACGTGGAGAGACGGTCAATTAGTTTGGTGATCGAGGTCGAAATGGTGTCAACTCTCCTCCCCATCACCGACGATTTAAACTGCTCTCATAGGAGTACATCCTACAGAGAGGAACATGCATGCTATAAACCAAATCATTCTAGTTTAAATTATTTGACATTTGATGTAATCTCAACGAATTAAAATTATATGTTTATTTATATTCGATTGAGTTGATATTTTACAAAGATATTCTTTCTCCGAGATGTATTAGATCAAGAATTTAGATATTCATTGATGTGAGCCTAAAATGGAGCCCTCATGCAGAGGGTGAGAATGGAGGAACATGACAGATGGGGCAGGCTATAGGGGAGAGCTGAACCCAAATGAAAGTAGTGTGTTTAGGTCAGAAATTGGAGAGATAAATCTCCAATCTCCAAAACGTTATGGGTACCAATGATAAGTGTTAGGGATATTGTGCAGACGGTATGTAGAGTCCACTAATGGTCTCAAACAAATGATTCGAACCGTTTACTTTTAAATAAAAAATATTAAGAAATGAATTAAACAGTTACAAATATTCAACGGAAATGCTTATCAAAAAGAAAATTAATCAACAGAACTAAAGAATTGGATTAAACAGTTACAACTATTCAATAGAACTGACTTATTACTACTCCACTCAAAAACATATTTCAGAATTAATGAACAAATCGAATCTTTTGTCTGACTGTCTATACTAGGGCTGCTCAAAAAATCTAGTGAACCGTGAAACCAGTCCGGACCGAATCGATCCGTACCTTTTGGATTTTGTCCGTGGATTAATAGTCCGGACACGGATTGAAAAATTAGAAAACCGTGACTCGCAGTTCAGTCCACGGATTTTCATTACGAAACCGTGGATTAACCGAACCGGACCGTGAGATATTTATTTTATATAAATAATATTTATGTGTGTGTATTTATATAATAAATTGTTAGTAATGTTAACACTTTTTTCCACCAATTTTAGTATTTTATCTTAATAATGGGATATAGTGTAGATGAACATAAAATATAATGAGTAAATCATAGTTTTTTCGTATAAATTACGGGTAACCCTAGTTGAGTTTCAGTAGCTCATTTTTTTTTCTCGGTTCTTTTATGTTATGTAATGTACTATAATGATACAATCCTACTAGTGTTTTAGATTATTTTGAATTTGATTTCTAAAGTAAGCCTTTGGTAGTTTATGTAACAAATACTTTCTGGTGGTGTTAAACTTAATTCTAAATATAACCTTCTTCCCTTTTATTGTGGGATATATGCTTGAGCTTTATTTTTGCTAAAATCCGTGGACAAAACCTGAACCGATTCGCGAGTCACGGATCGGATTGGAACCGGACCGTAGGACTTTTGATCCGGATACGAATTTCATTTTGTAAAAATCGTAACTAGCAGTTCGGTACTCAAATTCTTAAAAATACGAACCGAATTGAACCGAACCGCGAGCAGCCCTAGTCTATACAGTACACTTATCGTCGGTACAAATAGTCTCTCTATAAAATTTTAAGCTTGAGGTGCGGCTTCAGTTCATCATGAGGTCTAGCTGTCTTCCCCGAGAGGAGGAGACTATTGTATTACTAGTAATAATAATAATTAATATATTATACTTATCACCCAAGTGGAAACAGCTCAAAGAAGGACAGAGTTTAATTGTGCAAATCAACGATTCACCGATCAAAAAACGAGGACAGCTCGATTTGACTCTCAATTGGTTAAATTATAGTAAGGGGTGCTTATAGGCATCACCTGGCACACAATTCAATTTCCGGATTTAAATTATAACCTAAGTGAATCCTAGGTAGCTTCCCTTTCCGTTATGGCATCGATGCCAATATTATTAACGTTTGTTTAGTTTACAAGTGGTATAAAATAATGCAAGTGCTCTTTTACATGTACTTGAATCTCCGTATTGTAAATTGGCAAAAAGTCTACCACTACCGTTATGTTTCATCGGTTCTTCTACCGCAATGTTCAATCTTACCGTCCATTCAAAACACTTTTGGACGGTGAAATTGAAAACGGTAAAGGTAGATTTTTTAATACATTTAGGATGTATGATGGGCACTATTTGAATTGTTTTTGAATTTATAATACTCAAATATAAATTCATATTAATTATCAAACTTGTACACCAACTCATAACAAAGATTAGATCCATATTGGTTTAATTTGACAAATTATGGGCTCAAATTTTGGCCCGAATTATGTGAACATGTTATGATTTCATTGGCGATCCAATTATCAATTTCTATACACGTTTAATGTGTGCTGCAAATAAATCAAGTAGAGCTAGCTCAGTTGGTCAGGATTTTTGCATCTCATTGGAAAATTAGAGATTTTAATCTTCTCACCCGCATTCTTCCCTTAGAGGGGTTTTTAATTTCTTTCCTACAATGTGCACATTTCTTACATCGGTTGAGTTATTGGGCTTGATTATTCCGTGAAATACTCTCACATTTGATGCAATGTCTTGGGTTTGTTCTTTGTAAATCATTTATGTTCTTTGTAAATCATTTATGATGTAAATGGTCCTATTGATTGACGAACAAAAAAACCTGTGTTGTAAATATGGCACCCTCTCATGATTTACAATTGAAATTAGCAATTGATTACCACACTCCTCATTTTATCAAATGCACTTCTTTATTCTTTCCTGTACTCATTCAAAAATAAAAAATAAAAAACACATAAAACATTTCGATAGAAATTTTTTTATTGTGACTTACATTTGGATAGAAATTTTTTCTCAATGTGCCACACACATAAAACATGAGCAGTTCCTAGGAAAACAAATTGAATAGCATTCATTAGTTCTAATCCTCTATCTGATAGAATCACAAAAGGTTGTTGGTCATGACCCAAATTTTTTTTGAATCTTACCAATGCCCACACATAGTCTTCTTCTGTCACGTTCTATGTCGAAAGAAAAATCCCCTTTATCCAATTCGTCAAATAATGTTTGAACCATTGTACAACCCGCTAAAACTTCTTTGGTGATGGCATTTTTTTTGCATATACACTATCCTTGCTATTGCTTTTCAACTTGGATCACTCAGTCGCAATGAAGAAATAACTTTTTGAGGTGATATACCGGCTAAGGTTATTTTTCTTATGTTTAATATCTCTTCTTGTGAAAAACAACAGCAATAGGGATATCACTTGACAGTTCATGATTATGAGATGCATTTTTAATCTCCACTTTCCAACTCTCACTAACTTTCTTTTCTCCCTATATGGTGAGATGCCAATATTTTTTTCCCATTCATCAAATGAAACACTAGTGCCACGATATTTCTCACCTCTATCACAAACAATAATAACGTAACGACCCACTTTCGATCTCTGAATTGTTGTAACATACCCTTCCATTAATCCCACCTTGTGGACCCTTCCATTAATCCCACCTTGTGGACCCTATCAAGGAGCTCTTCTTGAATTGAAAATTTCTCGATTATCAACGATTTTAGCCCATTAGACTTGACATTATCCACTTTGGTCACTTCATTTTCTATGTCACCACCTGTTAAGTATGAAACCACAAAGTGGTTATTCAATTTTTATAAATGAGGGGTCTTGATAGTAGGTACTATAAAAAATTAACCTAGTCAAACTATAGTCCAAAACAAAACCAAGTCAGTAGGTGGGGACCAAAATAGTCGTATAAATGAGGTGCAACAACCCATATTGTTTCCAGAAAGTAAAAGAACCCGGCCAGAATCAGTTCTAAATACGAAACTTGGGAAAACATCATAAGTAAAATTCCTCTATTATCGCATAAGTAAAAAAAGAATACCTATAAAAAACGGGAAAAAAGAAAAGAAAAAAAAGCCCTAGATCTAGAACTCAAGCATAAATAAAGGGGTATTACGAAAATCATTTATAGAGTTGAATGATTTCTACAGCTATGATAATTCTTCAATGTTGCTTGTGACTGAGATTTATTATATCATTCAGCTGAGAGAGATCTTCATGAGTAAATTCTATGATTGGTTGCAAGTCACATATCGAGGTCTTCACCATCAGCATCCATTGTTGAACTTGTAAATAAGAAAGTGACTTTGAAAGAGAATAGACAAATAAATTGGAAGGGGATGAAGGAAAATGGTGAGATGAATTGGAACTAACTGGTAGAATAAGGAAGAAAGGACTCTCTCTCTCTCTCTCTCTTGGAAAAAGAATAATTTGGTAGTGAGCTGGGATTTCACTTTGAACATTGGAGAGAAGAGGGCAACTCAGTCATTTTGAAAGCAAAAAAGGGTGACATCATAAAGTACAAGGATGTTTTTGTAAGTTCACATAATAAAGATAAAAAAGAAAATGCTTCCAAGCAAAAAAAAGAGTGCCAAAATCACTCTCTCCTTCTTTTTTTTTTTTTGAATAGCATTGGCCAGTTGGGTTCTATGAAACAGCACCAAAATTAATTAAAGATGGGATAGGGCTTGAAACTATGCACTCCACCTCGGCTGCCCCATGCCCATGGCAAGTATGCTATTACCCCATCCCTAACCGCTACCAATTCCATCGACAACCTCTTCATCTCTCTACCAAAACAACTACCCCCATTTCTTCACCTCTAAATTGCCAGACCCACTTTAGAAATAACTCTTTCCTCACTCTCCCCTCAACAAACAGTTGCATTAGTGATCAACACAGAAAGAATCCAGATGACAAGCGTGAATTTTCGCAAGATTTTTGTTCTTCGATCGATGAAAACAGTGAAATAAACAAAACCCAGAAAAGGAAGAGTCCAGAAGGTAAAGAGGAAGCGGAGAGAAAAGCCAAGGGCAGGTCGAGCCTTTCGACAAACATGTGGTGGGCAGACTTCAAAGGAGCGTTGGGGCAGAGGATTAACCTGGAAGGCGTCGTTAGTTCGGTGTCGGTGCTGGCGAGGGACCGGCACCTGGCGCTGCCGCACGTGTCGGTACCGGATATAAGGTACATTGATTGGGATGAGCTGAGGAGCAAGGGTTTTCGAGCTGTTGTGTTTGACAAGGACAACACTATTACCGTTCCTTACTCTTTGAGGTTGTGGGGGCCTCTTGGATCCTCTATTGAACGATGTAAATCGGTTTTCGGTGACGATATCGCCGTGTTCAGCAATTCTGCTGGTAATTCTGTTCTAACCCATTTGCAGTTTTTTTTTGTTTTTGTTGTTGAGGTTGGGTGGGTTGGTTTTGTGAAGCCTGATTCGGAATTAGTTTGTCACTTTGCTAACTATGTCGGGTTCGATGTGATTGCTGCCGTGGCACACCGAATTATCCAGTTGGGGAACCATGTGAAAATCTCTTTATTGCGTTTTTCTCTAGGCATTCTTTGGAATTCTTTTTGTTGTTATTGTTGTTGTGGTTGTTGGTTGTGTTCGGTTTATGAAGCCTGATTTAGAATGAGTTTTCAATTTGTTGAATATATTGGTATTGACGTGACTGGTGTCATGACGTAAATTAGTAGGGAAACCACGTGAAAATATCTTTTATCGTGTTTTTCTCTTGGCACTCTTTGCTTTATTTATTCTTCATGCGATTGTGTTTGTTGGCTTGGGTGATTCCACAAAGTGTCGTGATCTTGTGGATTCATACTGAGTATTTTTCTGATATCATTGGTTAGGGTTATATGAGTTTGATCCTGATGGGAGGAAAGCTAGAGCTGTTGAGTATGCTATTGGCATTAAAGTAATAAGGCATGGTGAGTATTTTTGCTTCTATAATTCTGATGGAAAGGCTGATGCATTCCTGTATTGTCTATTCAACATTGTTTGTTATGTTTTTTGTGGCTGATTGGATGAACCAATTAAGATTCAATTTTAGCATGCATTTGAACTGTATATACTATCTTCTTTTTTTGCGTTGTACTTTAGTGCTGGAATGATTTTTTATATCACGTATTTGACTCTAGGGGTAAAGAAGCCTGGTGGAACAGCTGAAGAGATCGAAAAATTCTTTGGCTGTGAATCATCACGACTTATCATGGTAGGACAAGAACTTGTGAAAATGGTAAAATGATTTGTTAGGTTTCTTAGTTCGGTAGTTATGCATCTGGCAGGTTGGTGATCGTCCCTTCACGGATGTTGTTTACGGGAACAGAAATGGGTTTTTGACTATTTTGACTGAACCATTGAGTCTTGCGGAGGAGCCTTTCATCGTTAAGCAGGTTGGTATTGCCTTGAGATTATTCCTTTTGATTCAGCGCAGGTACTTTCTTAGTAGAGAGTTTTAATAATCGTATTTGAGGAATATAATTTGCATAAACTAGAGGTTAGCATATACAAAACTCAAAATTTGACAAATGAACGAGTACCTATCACCCACATCCACAGAGAGAGAGGGAGAGAGATAGAAAGAGGGACAGAGTCATACTTATCGCCCCCCATCCCCACGTAGGCAAATAGCAAACCTCTCATGATACGTCTCTACAAGCCTTCCTAATAAGTTTCTCTGTCATCCTTGGATATCCATACCATAAATGATCTTTCTCTTTAGCATAGCTCCAAAATTGCTTATCCATTAAAACTTGATTAAGCACTCCCTTCAATATAAACCGTCATCAATGTTTGCACACAGCACATCCCAACTGACCTGGTGATACTTAAGTTCTTTCCCCATCCCTCCTAGGGAAGATCCCTTGGCAATGTCTCAAAGTTTTTTTTTTGAAGGGATGCTAACGAGAACAGAAATGGGTTTTCCACTATTTTGGCTGAACCATTGAATCTTGCAGAGGAGCCTTTCATCCTTAAACAGATTGGTTTTGCCTTGAGATTATACCCTTAGATGCAACATATGTACTTTTTGCCAGAGAATTTAGTAATCGTATCTAAGCAATATGTTTCTGCATAAACTTGAGGGGAAGATTGATGAAACTCGAAAATTGAGTATATATCAGAGTTGTACCCACATCCCCACCAAGGCACAAAATGAATCTCTCATAATACCTCTCTATAAGGCCCGTTAAGGTTCTCTAACCTCGTTGGAGGTCCATCTAAAAAAATGATCTTCCTCTTTAGCAACGCTCCAAAACCACTTACCCCGTGGAACTTGATTGATTACGAGAAGCCCTTCCAAAAACTTGCTAAGTAGCGCACTCCCTTCAGTGTTCTCATGATCTTGCTTGCTTGTGTTCATGAACCAGGCATTTTGGGTAGCAAGACAATTTTGAACCAAGAAACCCTTCCAAAACTAGAAAGTTTCCATTTTCGCAAGAATTGTCAAAGCAATGACATTTTCCCTCTATCTACTGCCCTCAAAGGATCAGTCCTGAATGGGTTTACACAATGTCTCGCAACTGAACAGGTGATTTTCCCCACGCTTCCCTCGGAAAATTCCTTGTCTATGTCTCAAACAAATTTTGTTTTCAATTGAATCTGGCATGGTGAAGAGAGACATCAGCAGATTGCTCAAGTACTTTTTATCAGATTAACTTTACCTCCCTTAGAGTGGCATTGTCCTTTCCATCCCACAAATGTCTTCTCAATTTTTTCGACACCACAACCCAAAGATTTATGGAACATGGGCTTAAGTGATGCTCCTATAGGAAAGGCAAAATAGTTTGAAGGTCGGTACATCTACTTCGAGTTGTAGATGTGATCTGATATTAATTGTCCTGTTCCAGTAATATATGCCACCTTAAACCCATTGGGTAGCCAGCTGGCAGCACTTACTATTGGGATAATTTCGCTATTTTCTATCCCATATGTTCTGTGTTCGCCTTCAGCCCATATCAAGACACACTACAAGAGCCTCAACTGCTTTTGTTTTTCCTCAAAGAACATGGTGGTATTATCAAGAAAGAGAAGGTGACATGCATCCAGTACTAACCTCCCTCTGGCACTCTCCTCAAGCACTTGTCGTTTCCTCTGGGACTGCATGGTTCATCATTATGCTCAGTTCTGCCATGAACATAGTAGAGAGAATAGAAGGATGGTGCATCACGAAGAGCAACCATGAAATAATTGCGGCGATAAACCATCTAATCTACTGCGGCCATTTCAAACCCATTTGCTCAAAAGTCGCATCTTAGTAGGGAACTGTTGAAAGTAAGTCTATCCCATAAAGTATTCCGACTCTCTGAGATTCAGAGATCACAGTGCAGACTACCTTCCTTACGTGAAGGGCTGAAACATAGATTGAGCCTCCCTCTGGCAGTTTAAAGTTTAAACAAGAAAGATTAAGATTTCGTTGCAAAGTAGTAGCCAAGAAGGACCAAACAAATGGGAAAGGAGTAAAAGTTTGTGGGATTTCTCTAGTGTTCGTATAATCTTACTTCAACTAATGAAAACGAATCTAACAAACAGGGTTGGACCTTGCACACGCATTTTCTACTACTCCCTCTGTACCGTTTTGTTTGTCCAGTAATTTATTTTGGGATGTCCCAAAGTGTTTGTCTTGTTTCAAAAGTCAAAGAAGCAAGGGTACAAAATGATTAAAAATAGTTTTAAAGGTGGAGAGTAAGGGGTAATTTTGAACATCTCATCAAACTTTTAAGGAGACATGCATTAGTTACATGGCCCCTTAAGAAGTTGAGTTCCCAGTGTGGGATGGAGGGAGTAGTAATTGGAGTTAGTAAGTTTGGTCATCTTATGTGAGAAATGTAAATAGTCAATCATTTCTAATTATGTGTTACTGGAATCAATGTAAGTAGCTGAACGTGCAAGGAAGTACCATGTTAACCGTAGTCATGACCATGCTACATGATAGCTAAAGCGCCACCAGGTCCTATTAAATTTGGAAGGGGTCTTTCGAGAACTTGGATGTTAATATGCTGCATACATTTTGAACTTTTGGACCTTGAAGATTAAAATGCAGACATTTGCCTGAAATGCAACCATTTCTACCTGAATCTAGCTTATTAATTTCTCTTACAGCTTCATTGGATAATATAGATATGGCAACTTTGTCAATTGTTAGGAAATTAGATCTTAAGAAAGAAATGTTGGGGCAAAATGCAAAAGTACTTGAGATATTTTATTTGGATTTGAAGTGTGTAACATTTCTTCTAAGAAGTCTGACTGAGAAACTACATGCTTGCAGATTAGGAAACTCGAAGTTGCTCTTGTGAACCGGTGGTCTAAGAGAGGGTTGAAGCCTACAAGTCATGGGCTACTCCCAGATGCTGGCTGCTGTGTGAAAGATCCACCACCTTTGTAAGAAATGTTGGGTAGTGAAAACTTATGCGTTTTGTAGCTATTGACAATCTTTTTTTATGTACCACCATTATATTGTCTATGGGACTCCATGAAAGTCATTTTCGTTGAGTGCTTAATCAACATTGGCCAACCACAGTTGGAATTTTTGAAAGAAAGGTAGCGAATGGAAAATCCTAGCTAAGAATGTCAACTATTCATCCTTTATTGGTCGATAACTCTTGCATTTTATAGGATGAAGTTCAATGATCATTTGCAAATAGTAGTCGTGCCGTGATGACTTTTATGAATAGAAGGCTAATGGGTGTGCGGACATAATTAATGTCTCAGCATTGAGTAAATGGTTTCCTGTGCTGTATATATCTCTTTGTTGTCTTATTAGAGTTCCGCTGCCTTCACTTTTTTCGGTACTTCCATGTAGTGACATTGGCCATGATATCATGGGGAGGAAGTTTTTGACGAGGCAATACTCTGAAATCTTCACTACCTCATGAAGAGTGAATGGTCACTAGAGTACAGTAAAAAAGGACAACTCAATTGTCACGGGTGAGGATAGTTTGTGAGAATTACTTTATGCCGTCTCTGTGCATTGCCATTCAAACCCTTGTTTTCTGTCATTCTTTGTAATGATTGCTGATTACATTAACAATCGTAGCCTGAGTTGCTTGAATCGTTCATAAGGTTTTAAATGTCGGCCGATATTTATGCATCGAATTTTGGACATTCGATACAGTGATATGATATTTGCTAACATGATTTGTGTCCACCGTAAGTGACAGTTTCTTGACAAAGTATATTTGAACACTGATCGTTAGCATAGCAGAGAGTTTTCATGCCGTAGCAGTTTAGAAATTCATTTCTACCACATAATTGCATGTAAAAGAGAACCAACTGATATTCTCTGTATGAGAGACAGAATTACCCCAAATTACACGACCTCCTGTGGCTAGCTTTACAACTTTTTGGGATAAATGTTTATGGGCATCCCATGGGATGGAAAAGGAAGGGGGTCCGTGGTGATTGGTTCGTCCGGATATTGGAGTGACCAATTGTAACGGGTTACAACGAAATGAACGAAGATGAGGATGTTTAATTTAGCCAATTGGTGCCCTGCGCACATTCTTGGCCCTCCGCCAAATGGTAGAAAAATGTAGGGCTGTGTTGGTTCCTCAAAGCGACTTGGATTGAAAGCCATGTGGTCTGGGAAGTAGTCCGCATTGTAGTGTGTAGCATAAGTAGTCCACAGAACCTGCATGAAGCCACATAGGGAAAGCCTTAGCAGATCATAATCATGTTGAATAGGACCAATAGGTTTAGTGATCCAATCTTGTGTATTGCGATCAACAATCCCAATCTTGTTGAACGACCACAATGGTCGTGTTGTAACTGTATAGACATTATCCAGTTATGCGTGTTAGGAACCGGAACAAGTATTTAGCGCATTGTTGTGGTGTCTTGGACCAATAAAAACTGCAAAGTGGGATTTGGCAGGACACTCTTATCTTCCATAATCCTAACATCCTACAGTGTATACCGCAATATAAAACTTCATGTTTTAGCTTCTCAAATCGTTACCTTGTCTCATCATGTTAGAATAGACTAATTTAGGAGAATGACTTTTTCGAATTGACTGTCTGATGATGAATCTGCTGTGATCTGGTAGCTAATCGCTAATTAAACGACATGCCAGAAATTTTCATTCGCAGTGGAGTGCTTGGATTTTGGTAAGCATCAATTCTGGCCGATACTAGAACCTGTTTTTTTTTTTTGACATTTTGAAATTACTGATCAAGGCAAAGCTTCCTGGGTAAGTGAAAATTACTCAGCCTCTTGGAGCATTGCTCTGCTCTCTGGTCTCTTCCCACTACGCATTGGTGTGCGCTTGGATTTTGGTAAACATCAATTCTGGCCGATACTAGAACCTGTTTTTTTTGACATTTTGAAATTACTGATGAAGGCAAAGCTTCCTGGGTAAGTGAAAATTACTCTTGATCTCTTGGAGCATTGCTCTGCTCTCCGGTCTCTTCCCACTACGCATTGGTGTGCAAATTCACCATGAAATATGTTGTTCGTTGGATTCAAGACCAACGAACTATTGATGGGTTTATGTATGGGAAGGGATTAGTGGTAATAGGTTTTGTTAGGGTGAGATAAAGAGTAGGATGAAGGAAAGTGAAAATAATT